>CATIWO010388403.1:0-26182 GCA_949673435.1 Macaranga tanarius
TATATATGAGTATGGATGAATCTAGTTATATATGTGATCAATAATGATTTGAATGGATCTCTAAGTGAAATATAACATTTGAGGTTGCATTAAGCATAAAGCATAGAATTTGTTGTAAGTAAGAAAGGTTTTAATTTGTACGTATTTTAAATAGTGTTACCAAGTGTATATATAACCTCACAAACTCATTAAGCATGATAAGTGGATTAAGAAGATAATTACTGTAGATAATGGTTGTGTTAAGGACAAGGTGTGACAGAACATCTTTTGAATATAGCATCTAAAGAGCTTCCATGGTTTGAGGACATAGCAAATTATCTTGTCAGTGATGTTATTCCTTTTGACCTTGATTATAGGCAGAAGAAGAAGCTTTTGCATGATTCAAAGTTTTATTATTGGGAGGAACCTTTACTTTACAAGAGATGTGGAGATGGTTTGATTAGAAGATGTATCCCTCAAGATGAAGTCCACAATATATTACGACATTGTCATTCCTTGGAAATTGGTGGACATTTTGGTACATCTAAAACAGCTTCTAAGGTACTTCAATCTAGTTTTTAGTGGCTTACTTTATTCAAGGATGTTAGAGATTATGTACTTGTATGTGATAGGTGCCAAAGAATGGGAAATATATCTAGGAAACATGAGATGCCTTTGCGAGGGATTCTTAAAGTGGAAATCTTTGATGTTTGGGGTATAGAATTTATGGGTCCTTTTCCTAGTTCTTTAGGTTGTAAATACATATTGGTCATGGTTGATTATGTCTCTAAGTGGGTAGAAGAAATACCATCCATCACCAATGATTCAAAGGTCGTCAAGAAAATGCTTAAAAAGATAATTTTCCCTAGGTTTGGCACTCCTAGAGCTTTGATCAGTGATGGCGGTTCACATTTTTGCAATCAAGTTATAAAAGCTCTTTTGAAGAAATATGGGGTCACACACAAAGTCGTTACTCCATATCACCCACAAACAAGTGGGCAAGTTGAGGTGAACAATAGAGAGATCAAGTGGATTCTTGAGAAAATGGTATCTTCTTCAAGAAAAGATTGGGCATTGAAGTTGAATGATGTTTTGTGGGCATATAGGACAGCTTTTAAAACCCCAATTGGCCTTGCACTCTACCAATTAATATACAGGAAGTCTTGCCACTTACCCTTAGAACTTGAGTATAAAGCTTACTGGACAACAAGGGCATTAAATTTTGACTTACAAAAGGCGGGTAGAAAGAGATTGCTTCAACTAAATGAGTTAGAGGAGTTAACACTTAATGCTTATGAGAATGCGAAATTGTATAAAGATCGCACAAAGTTATGGCATGATAAGCATCTTTTAAAGAAAGACTTCCATGAGGGAGAACTTGTTTTACTTTATAACTCAAGGTTGAAGCTGTTTTCTGGAAAATTAAAATCTCGATGGTCGGGTCCTTTTAAGGTAAGTAAGGTTTATCCTCATAGTGCAATTGATATTATAAATGATAAAGGGGATATTTTTAAGGTCAATGGACATAGTCTCAAGCCCTATTTGGTTGGTGAAGTAATTAATCATAGAAAGTCCATCTCTCTTTCTACCCCATGATTTTACACATTAATGATCAAGCTATCAAAGTTAGGTATGAATCTCCCACATTATCTTTGTTTTTAGTTCTTTTAATTAATTATTTATTTATTTATTTTCATTTACATTAAAATTCACATAAAGTATAAGTATAGTGTGCAATTTATTTTAGTAATATATATTATTTTAGTAGTATTTTAGTATTATTTAAAAAAAAAACTCTGTGCCGAGTCGACACCTGGTGCCGACTCATGACAGAGACAATGTGTAATGAGTCGGCACTGATGTACCGACTCGTGCCAACTTAAAAAAAATTTCTTGTGCCGAGTTGACACCTTTGTACCGACTCATGACAGAGGAATTCAGTGCCGAGTCAGACCATTGTGTCGACTCGGCACTCTCTAAGTACATTATAATATATATATATATATAATAAAACAAAAAAAAATTTATTTGAAATGATGTGTCTTTTCAATACACACCCATACCTTTTCATTTTCAATGTACCTTTTCAATTTCAATATACACCCATTCCTTCCACCTTTTCACTTTTCTTAAATATGTGTGCTTCTTTGTTGTTTTCTTCACTATTTCCCTTTCATCTTCTCTAGGTTCTAATTTTTATTTTCTTATTTCATCCACTCTTTTCTTTTGCCGATTTTCTCTCTTTCTTTTTCTTCTATTTTCTTTCTTTGGTTTTATATTATTTCTTCCCTTTGATCTACTACCCGACACCATTAAATCATACACCAAACTTTTACTCCACCATGGGTAAGAGCAAGGGAGCTTCATCATCTAAACAAGCCTCCACCTCCAAAGGAGCAACATCTTTAAGATCAAAACAACAAAAGGAGGAGCCTACTGTCATTAACTTGGTCGTTCAATACAAGGCCCCGTTCCCTATATATTCCACAGTTAAAGGTGATCGATTCACTACCAATAAATTTCATGAGATTATTGGTTGTAAGTATACTTCTATTCCTCTCCTTAAAAAATGTGGGATACTTGAACCAATTGATGCTATGTTACAAGGTTGTGGTATTAAAAAGTTTATCTATATGCATGAGCACACCTTTGTTGAATTGATGATTGAGTTTTATACAACATTAGAGGTGAATGCAAATGATTCTTAAATTTTGGAATTTCGGATACTTGGCCAACCCTATCAACAACTTACTTACTCTTCGGTGAATCGTGTGTTCGGGTTCAAAAATTGTGTACCATGCCAAAATCTCTTAATGTTGATGAGTTTTGGCAAATCCTTACCAATTTACCATCTCATTTTCAACCTAAGAAGTGTAAATCCATGTTTATTAAGGATCTTAGGTATTGGTTATTGCACAAAGTTTTGGCATGTATAATATTTCACAAATTTGAGTTTAATCAATTTTCGGCTCAAGAACTCTATTTAATATGGTGCATACATAACCGAGAGCAAGCGTGTTGGATATATTGGATTTTTAATCAAATGTTGCAATGTGCTTCACGTCTTTATTCACCACTTACATATGGGCATGTTATTTCTAGCATTGCTAAGTCCTTTAATATTGACTTCTATTCTTTCCCTCTTGTTGCTCCTAATTCTTTCTTCACTAAGCAAGCTTTTGTGCATGGTGAGGTTGTTGATGATGCTTTCAGGTTTACCCAGACTAGTGAACGTTCTTGTTGGAAGGGTTTGGTGCATCCTCATTCTACCCATGCACGTGCTGCCTCACTAAACACCTCTCCAACTCACCAAGAGGAAGAACAAGCTGAAGAGGAGGGGCATACTGACGAAACACCTCCGATTGAATTGTCTGTTGTCCCCTACACTCATCTATTTGGGGGTGTCGGTGGTTCATAATGTGGGGAGGTACCAATTTGGGAGCAAGTTCTAGCAAATCAACGGGAAATACAGCCCCAATTGCATGACATGGCTACTTTCAATCACCAACTTGATAGACGCCAACGCAAAGTGGAGTACAAGCTTAACCAATACTTTGAGCATTGTGGTCATCCCATTAACTCTCCTCCACCATCTCCTTTGGAGGATTGAGGGATTTTTCTTTCCTTTCCTTTATATTTCCTATTCGATTTCACATTGGGGTCAATGTGTAGTTTTAAGTATGGGGGAGGGAATTCACAAGTATGGTTAGTTTTTCGTTTGTTTTGTGTTATTGCATGATTAGAATGTCTAGGATTATTTTAGTTATTATGCATGTTTAATATGTTAGATTGGTATGATGTTAGATTGCTTTATTTTGGAATTTGTCTTCTCCACATTTTATTTTAGTTATTATAATAAGTCATCTTGATTTTATGTGAAGGTTTATTTTTATGACATGTTAACAATTATATAAAAAGCTCAATTGGTAGAATCATTAAGTCTTAAAGTAGCATAAGTTTTTAGTTTTCTGTTTATCCCTTTTTAATATTTTCAAAGTCTAAAGAACACTTAGTCATTTTTCTAGCTAGGCTTAAGGTTAGAATGCTCAAAATTTAAATTTAGGATTTCTATATATGTAAGTAGCCTAAAAGGAAACTATAGCCATAATACGAATTACTAGCTTTTCAATAATGGATAAGGATACTATTTTAGCAAAAAAAAAAAAAGAGAAGAAAGAAATAAAAATACTTGATGATGTGATGCATTTTGAGTAAGTTGTGTGTAAGTGAGTTTGTTCCTTAATTACACTCATTCGGAAAGAATGTGTTACATCACAAGGATAAAAAAATAGGATGGAGCATAAAATGCACCCACAAAATAATAATAATAATAATAATAATAATAATAATAATAATAATAATAATAAAAAACAAAATATATGTGTATTTATGTCTAAAAATGCCATGAGAATTGCTAGTAAATACGCGTGCTTAATCTTCATTAGTCCTAAAGGCTATTTTTACATTAAGGTCCTACGTTTAGAAAATGAATATTTTAGCTATTTAGCTTGGTTAGAATTTTGACTTGATGTTCTTGATTTTGCTTTTTATTATATTAGAATAAATTGAGAACTTCTTGCTTATGCTATGAGTCTTGTCAATCTACCATTGTTGAGCAATTGTAATATTAGTGTTAACTATCTTTTTGCTACCTTTATATATTCACAAGATGATTAAATAATAGCTACATCTATATGGAGAAGATAAAATTTTTAATGTTTTCCATATTAGTCTTTGTCTCTTGCTTGAGGGCAAGCAAGACCTAAGTGTGGGGGCATTAGATACATAGCAATTTACATAGTTATTTAGTATAGTTATTGCATGACATTATCTAGTTTTATTTTTTATTCTGCATTTGTTTAGTATTTGTTTTGGTATTTTTATTTGTGTTTTATATTTTGTAGGTTACATTAATCTTTAATTATGAATGGAAGTGTGTTTTGGACTAAAGGACTTAAAGAAAAGAAGAAAAAAATATGTTCAGGGATTTTGCTCACCGTGCTGAGTCAGCACGTTGGTGCCGAGTCGATACATAAAGTCTCTGTCATGAGTCGAGCAGGCATGCCGATTCATTGCCAAGATGCCCAAAAGCATGCCAAGTCATCCTGGTCGTCCCAAGTCACAACAGCGAGAAAGCATGCCGAGTCGTCCTGAGCGTGCCGAGTCATAAAGAGATGAGATTTTTCACACAGAAGCAGTTTTGGTATTCTAGCCATAACTTCCTGTACATACATCTAAATTAAGTAATTCAAAGTGCATTGGAAAGAGGACTCATAGAGCTACAATTTCTTTGAAGAAGTCTTTTTTGGATAATGTCAAGAATATGGATAAAAATGACCTTGAAGTGACTACTTGTGCATAAGATAGTGACTTTTTGTATAGGGTAGCATCTCTTTGATTTGCAATTGCTTGTAACTACCCTTTAGACTATAAATACATGTCCTTATGCTTTATTTCAATAGTTAGTTAGTTAATGTTATGTTTTTTTAGAGAACAGAAAAATATTATATAGAAATTAATATATTTTAGTATTTTAGTGTTCTTTTGATATAAGCAATAGAATACAATTTCCATTAAAGAAGTTAAAAAGAGTTAAGAAGGTTTCAACATTCAACAAGAAGGATACTTCCCAACAAGTAACTTCCTGGAGAGCATTGGAGAATCATCAATATCAATATTATATCTTTTTCCTTACTCTCTAAATTCTTTTTGTTGTTTATATTTACTCTCAATTATGTGTCTTAACTAATTTATTTATTAGAATTACAGTGATGAATTAGTCTTTGAACTACACCTTTTAATAATGCATGAATGAATTTGAATTTAATTGAGTGCTTATTGACATAATATTTGTTGATCACCATATATGATGTGTAGTCCAGTTGTTCACAACGAGAGTTGGGACATTTGGATGGAAATGCAATTGAATTCACTTAAAGGAAAGAAAAGTACCTGGAGACAAGAAATCCTCTTTAAGGGGTTAAAGAATTGACATAGAACTTCATGGTTTTCGTCTATCTCTACAATAACACGAGAGTGCTTATAGACTCTAGACGGGAATACCCTTAATTGATAATGAGAGTTGCTTTTAAGGATTTTCGGTTATATTCTCCAGTCATTGCATATGTTTATATTCTAATAGTTCTTTGATAATTTGGATATGTTGTTCTAATAATGTGTTACTTAAATTTATGATTGAAGGTTTATTTTTATTGTTTATAATAGTTTTATTAATAGTATAACAAATAGTTTAGTTGTTAATAGAATTCAATCAATTTTTAAATATCTTGCTTATCCATCTTATTATTTGCTCGTTTAATACAAAGTACCCGAATTCCCAGAGTTCGACACCCTACTTACCTTATACTTAGTCTAAAAGACTAGGATAATAAAATTAATCCACATCAAAAGTACGCACGGCTGTACCTGAATCAAATTATTTTCCTCTGGACTATCTCTGTTTTGGTACGGCTATACCCAAATGACTAACTTCATAAGTTTAATCCTTCATCATGTCGCGTGGCCGCGTAGCAAGGTGTGCAACCTATCTACTTGAACAAAACAAGTAAAATGCCAGAAAAGAAAACATAAATTATCATGTAATGACAACCACTTAGTTTCCATACAAAAATACACTTACATAACATCTTCTCGCGCTCCTCCTTTTTCTTTATTTCCTGAAAAATAAAAATTCATAACTCCAAAACAGAAAACTGAAAACTAAAATAAATAAAATGAAAAGAACAAGCTTGGTTGATCCCCTAAAAAACATTCTTTAAGGTTTATGAGCTAGACCATTATACTCTTCAATTCATTGAATCTATCAAGTAGGAAAATTGACAAAAATTCTCTAATATGCCTCCATAATAGAGCTTCAATCTCTGCCCATTCACTTTGAATTTTTCTTCTTGAGTGTTGCATAACTCCACAGCTTCATGAGGATATGCATGCGTTACCATAAATGGTCCCGACCATCTGCTATTGGGCTTTCCTAGAAATAGCCTAAGCCTTGAATTGAATAGCAATACTTGATCACCTTCTTTGAACCTTTTGACTCTAACCTTTGCGTCATGTGACTTCTTTATGCGTTCCTTATAAATTTTTGAGTTCTTATATGCAGTTTCTTTGATTTCTTCCAACTCACTCAATTGTAAAAGTCTTTTGTCAGCTGATTTCTTGAAGTCATAATTTAAAGTCTTGACTGCCCATTAAGCCTTGTGCTCAATTTCTACAAAAAGATGACATGCTTTACCATAAACCAACCTATATGGAGACATTCCTATAGGTATTTTATATGTTATTCGATACGCCCATAAAGTATCATCAAGCTTCCTTGACCATTCTTTTCTTGACTTACTCATAGTCCTTTCGAAGATTCTCTTCAATTCTTTATTGCTAACCTTAACTTGCCCACTTGTTTAGGGGTGGTATGGGGTTGATACTTTATGTTTCACTCTATAATAAGCCAATAACAATTCCATGTTTTTGTTGCAAAAATTTGTTCCCCCATCACTTATAATAGCTTTAGGCATCCCAAATTGAGAGAAAAGTTTTCTCAAGAATTTACAAACCACTCTTGCATCATTGACTGAACATGCTTGAGCTTCCACCTATTTTGACATATAATCTACACAAACAAGTATATACTTGTTTTCTTCCGACATAGGAAATGGCTTCATGAAATCTATGCTCTAAACATCGATTATTTCTGCTTCTAAAATTCTTGATTGAAGTATTTCATCTTTCTTTGAGATGTTGTCACTCCTTTGACATGCATCACAATTAAGCATAAATTTTTGAGCATCTTGGAAGAGTGTAGGCTAATAAAAGCCTGCTTCAAGCACTTTAGCAGCTGTTCTTTGTGGATCAAAATGACCTCCATTAACCATTCCATGATAATATTGCAATATTAAGCCAATTTCATCGTCTGCTATGCACCTTCTTATCATGCCATCATTGCATAGCTTCTAAAGAAATGGATCATCCCATAAGTAAAATTTGGAATCATGGATGAGCTTCTTCTTCTATTATGATTGAATTCTTCTAGAAACTTCTCACTTGAGATGAAATTAGCTATGTCAGCAAACCAAGGAGCATTCATACTTATAATTACCAAAGCATCTCATCTGGAAATAGCTTCTTAATGGGCTCCTCCTCATTATCTCCATCTTGCTCCAACTCTAATCTAGAGAGATAATCAGCTACGACATTCTCTGATCATTTCTTATCTTTGATCTCG
The DNA here is from genome assembly GCA_949673435.1 of Macaranga tanarius. Lineage (NCBI taxonomy): Eukaryota > Viridiplantae > Streptophyta > Magnoliopsida > Malpighiales > Euphorbiaceae > Macaranga > Macaranga tanarius. The sequence continues at coordinate 8,219 of CATIWO010388403.1, forward strand.
ATATTGAACTCTTGTAATAGATGCACCTATCGAATGAGCCTTGGTTTTAAGTCCTTTTTGTTCACAAGATACTTCAATGCTGCATGATTTGTATACACAATAACTTTAGAACCAAAAATATAAGATCTAAATTTATCAAAAGTAAAAATAACTACCAATATCTTCTTCTCTGTTGTAGCATAATTGAGATGTGCATCTGTCAATGTCCTGCTTGCATAGTAAATCACATAAAGTTTGTTCTCCTTTCTTTAGCCAAAGACTACTCCTATTGCATGCTCACTTGCATCACACATCAATTCAAATAGAAGATTCCAATCAGGTGCCACAACTATAGGAGTTAAAATTAATGCTTCTTTTAACATATCAAAAGCTAATTTTCACTCATTAGTGAAATTAAAAAAAGATTCTTTTTCAAGTAACTTACAAAGGGGTTTAGAAATTTTTGAAAAATCTTTGATGAATGCCGATAGAAGTCTGCATGGCCAAGGAAACTTCTAACTTCCTTAACATTAGTAGGATACTGTAGCTTTTCTATGGTCTCTACTTTTGCTTTGTCTACTTCAATTCCTTGGGCTGATATTTTGTGCCCAAGAATAATTCCTTTATCAACCATGAAATGGCATTTTTCCTAATTCAGCACCAAATTAGTTTATTCACAATGTGCAAGAACTTGCTCCAAATTTTCCAAACATCCTTCAAAAGAGTTTCCATAGACAAAAAAATCATCCATGATCTCTTCCACCAAATCTAAAAATATAGCCATCATGCACCTTTGAAAAGTTTATGGGGCATTACATAACCCAAATGGCATCCTTTTATAAGAAAATGTGCTATAAGGACATGTGAATGTTGTCTTTTCTTGATCTTCTAGAGCTATTGCAATTTGTTTGTATCCTGAGTAGCCATCCAAAAAATAATAGAAAGCATGTCCTACTATCCTTTCTAATATTTGGTCGATGAATGGTAATGGAAAGTGATATTTTCTTATAGTTGAGTTCAACTTCCTGTAATCAATGCACACCCTCCATCCATTCACCACTCTTTTAAGAATCTTCTTACCTTTTTTATTTTCCACAATAGTCATGCCTCCTTTCTTTGGCACATATTGGATCGGACTCACCCATGAACTATCTAAAATTGGGTAAATGATTCCAGCATCAAGTAACATGACTACTTCCTTTTTCACTACCTCTTGCATGTTCGGATTGAGCCTTCTTTGCCTTTCAATAGTTGGCTTATGTCCTTCTTTCATCAGAATCTTATGCATGTATTAAGAAGGACTAATCCCCCTTATGTCAGAGATTTGCCAACCAATGGCTTTTATCATCCTCTTTAGCATTTCTATAAGCAAGTCCTCTTAGTCTTGGGTAAGTTTAGAAGATATAATGACATGTAAGGTTTGATTGTTTCCAAGAAAATTGTACCTCAAATATTGGGGTAAAGGTTTCAATTATACTTTTAGTGGTTTTATAGTTGAAGATGGTATAGGTTCAGTGTTTGGTAATTGAATATGGGATAAGTAGGGTTGGTGTTTGAGATGTTCTTCATCTTGGGAGGATTGTACCTGCAGATACTTCTCAATATTCTCAAATTCCATAGAATTTTCCAACCTTCGTCATTGGACTTCACTCACTCATTCATCCAAAAGATCAACTCTTAAACACAATCAGAAGGATATTTCATACCTTGATAGATATCGAACTTACAACTTTCATTTTCTACTCTTAGTGTCAATATTTTATCATAAACATCAATGATTGCTTTTACAGTGTAGAGAAAAGGCATACCAAGGATCAATGGAATATCTTCATCTTCTTCAAAATCAAGGACCACAAAATTAACTGGAAAAATGAATTCTCCAGCCCTTACGAGTACATATTCTACTATGTCTTTAGGTTCCTTCACTGTCCTATCTGCAAGTTGAAAATGGATGCTTATAGGTTTTGCCTCTCTTAATCCCAATTTCCTGTAAATTGACAATGGCATAAGATTAATGGAAGCTCCTCAATCACATAAAGATTTTTAAAATGATAAATTTCCAACAGAATATGGAATAGTGAGACTCCCTGGATGCTTCCTTTTTAAAGAAAGTTTATTAGAGATGATTACATTGCATTCATTTGTAAGCATAACTATCTAAAATTCCTATAACTTCTTTTTGTTGGAAATCAACTCCTTCAAAAACTTCGCATAGTTAGGCATCTGAGAAAGGTATTCCACAAGAGGCATATTGATATGGAGTGTCTTGAATCTTTTTAAGAACCTTGCAAATTGCTGATCATGCTCCTGTTTCTTCAAGCTTTATGGATATAGTATTGGAGGGGTCATAAGGTCAAATCAGTGGTGATTTTTCCTTCTCTTTATTCTCAATTTGAACTTCTGAATCCTTTTGTACCACAACCCATTCATCTTCTTGCTCTTTTTCTTCTCATTTCTTATTGTCTTCATATTCTAATGTTACTTTAAGGGTTTGAATCTCTGTGCCACTTCTCAAGGTGATAGCCTTTAACTGTTCTTTTAGATTTTTTTCCGTGTTGCTTGGTAATGCACCTGGATTCCTTTTTGAGAAGGAATTTTCCAGCTTCCCCATTTGCACTTCTAGATTATGAATAGAAGAATAATGGTTTCGAATCAATTGCTTCATCCTCTTTTGAGATTCATCTTCCTGACTCATCTTTACTGATATTACATCCATAAATTTCTCCATCTTACTTTCCATTGAAGTTCTTGAAGATGAACCTTTATCTTGGTAAAATTAAGGTTGAGCTTATTGTGCATTCTGACCTCCAAATCCTAGTGGTGCTTGTAGTTACCACTGATTATTTCCTTGATTACTCCAAGATAGATTAGGATGATTTCTCCAATTAGGATTGTAGGTATTACCATAGACTTAGTTTTGAGGCCCTTTGAAGTTACTGACATAGTTGACACCCTCCGTGGACATTCCTTGCATCATTTGATACTCTATTATAGGATGAGCTCCTTGACATAATTCACAGGAGGAGGAGCATTAATATTCACTTTGTCCATCCTTTTTATTAGAGCATCAATCTTTGCATTTAATATAGGCAAATTGTCCACTTCGATTGCTCCTACTTTCTTTGAAGTGGCCCTCTCATTATACTAAAGACTTTGTGTATTAGCCATATCCTCAAAGAGATCCAAGGCACCCTTTGGTGTTTTTGACATGATAGTCCCTCCAGCTGCTGCATCAATGTTTACTTTGATCGTGTGGTTGACACTCTTATAAAATTACAGCACTAAATCCCATGAAAGAATCAATTAAGGTGGGTACTACCTTTAAAGATCTTTAAATCTTTCCCAGTACTCGTAGAATGTTTCATCCTCTCTTTGAAAGAAAGAGTTAATCTTATTTCTTATCTTTAAAACCTTTGCAGGTGGTAAGTACTTATTAAAGAAAGCGGTATAGAGCTCTTGCCAAGTGTTGATGGAGTTGGGTGGTAAGCTTGTAAACCACCTCTTTGCTCTATCCATAAGAGAAAATGGAAAGAGAATCAACGGAATTGTATCAGGCTGTACTCCATTCATCTTGAAAGTAGAGTGGTACTCCAAAAATTGAGACATATAACTAAATGGATCCTCATATGGTAACCCATTAAATTGTGAATTTTGGATCATTACTGGCTTGATTTTAAAATTGTTTGCTGCTACCGTCGGCCTTACAATTGGTGTTTGGTCACCTTGCACATTAGGACTCATAAAATCTCGCATGGTTCTCTGACCATTCTGTCCATTTTGAGGATCTTGAGGAGCTTGTTGCTTTGGAGGCATATTTCTATCATCATCCGCTCCGTTCATTTTGTTTGGTTGTCGCTTCCTCCTTTAACGAACTTGACGAACTATCTTCTCAAGTTCCAAATCAAGTGGTATTAATAAAAGTCATTGTTTGCTTGTACTTCGTGTTGTGTGCATACACTAACATAATTTCTTGCAATACAAATGAAAATAAACTTAAAAATAAAGTCTAAATCAAACAACACAATTTTCTTAACAATATCAATTTCGGCAATCCCCGTCAACGGTACTAAAAACTTGATGGGTATGAATTCGTAAGCGTATGGAATCGTTATAAGTAATAAATTAAGATATCATCCCACAGAGATTGTAAATTAAGTACTGAAATACTAAATGCGTTTGTTTATTTAAACACCAAATTTTAAGGTGAAAATTAAAACAAAATCAATCTAATTAAAGGTTAGGTTTCTTACACTCAATTCAACCATTTGTTAAAATTAATTAAACATCTAAGTCTAAGCTAATCTTGATTCATTTTGAAAGCATTTTTTGAATCATAGATTTTCCTCTCAGATAAACCTATAATTAACTGAGTAAAATGAACACTAAGTTTTACAACTCTCACTAACTAGGCTCTTCTTAACTCCAATCTTTAGCCACAACTTTTAATCAATATTAGTCACCTAAATGTCTCCCAACTAAGTAATCAACTAATAGGTTATTGTTTAAATCCAATAGAGTCTCTCAATTAAGTTCTAAAGTATAAATTCAATCTAAGGGTGATTAATCCTAAGATGACATTAAGTTCAACAACAACCAATGAATCAAGATCAATAACTCATAATTAATCACAATATGCACATAGTTGAATTAAGCTAAGAACCCTAAAAAGGAATTTAGCTACTCATAATGAAAGACAAAGAAAGAGATAAAATATAGAAGATAAATCCAATCATTATTAAAATAAAAAGAGTTGAAAAAAAAAACCCCCCTTCACAAATGATGTAAGAAAGCTCCTCCTCTTCACAACTTCAAACAAACTCTACCTTCTAATATGAGCAAAAATAAAGACGAAAGAAAAATTGTTCAAAGGATTCTTAAAAATAACAAAAGATATCCCCAAATGATCTAATGAGGGTCCTATTTATATCCCTAGCTCCCTATCTCATAAGGTTATAAAAAATCTTTCAATCCTATCTATTCTCATCTGTAGCTTAAAAGTTAATCTTGATCTTATCCGATCATCAGCTTCAAATCCCCTTTTGATAGGCTGTCATCATGCTGAGCATGGCCATGCACTAGGCTTGTGCTGAAAAGTTCGTAATCAGGCACGGCTGTGCACGAATCATACACAGTCGTGCATTACTGCTGAGTTGCTTTTCTTTAAGTCAGGCACGACCATGCAAGAATGACACACGACCGTGCACCATTGGCTGCGAGAAAACTCTCCTTTTTAATATGTGTCTCCACTCAAATCTTATCTTTATCTTGATCAAACCTCTCCAACTCCCTCCAATGCATCTTATATCCAAAAACTAAATAAAAATTATCTTATTCTAATAACAATCCCAACAACTAATAAATTTGCTAAAATCAACTACATTATCTAAAAATTAAATGAATATGCAATTAATTAAATCTAAAATAAATAAAATGAAGTGTTCAAAATAAGACATTTTTCACACTTATCACAATTCTTAATGATTTTGTGAGATAGTGGATTTTCAGTAGATAAAAAAATAAAAAAGAAAGATGGAGAAGTAATGCTTGATAAGATCTAAGATGAAAATTGAATTGAAAAATCTATGAGTTTACTCTCTTTCAACAAATATATGTAAATATTTCTTCTTAAACACATCAATATATTATTAGTGAAATTAATTTTGCAGATCTTATAATGATTAGTATTAGATTTGTAAGAAGAAAAAGATATAGAAATGAGAAAAAGAAGAACGTAAAATAGAAGAGAAGATGAGATGAGAAGGAAAAGAATGTAAAAATTAAAAGAAAAAAGAAAAAATACTATAAAACTGAAACACACATAGGTTAGAAGTGAAAGAAAAAAAGCCACCTTATTTTTTGAAATATTTTACCTTTTTCTTTTTGATCATCTTCTTCATTTTTTTAAATAGTAGAGCCAAAGGTTCAGCTACATTAAAAATTTCTCTCATGCCATTAAAAGATTATATGTTAAATTTCTCATCACTAAGATGGTAAAACTTTACACTCATGGAGAAAATAAGAGAATTAGTTCAATTAATAAAAATAGATGTTTTATTTTGTATATTAATAAGGAGATTAAATAAATTAAACATTAATGGAGTATATGATAGGATAGTTTCTTCTTTTAAAATTAGGTAAAAATTAATTTTATAAATTAAAACGATATAATATAAATTTTTTACTTTAAAATTTTATTTTGAGATGCACTACGTTAATATTAAAAAAAAATGTGCCTATAATATCATTAAAAAAAAGAATAATTTCGATTGATATATAAACTTATCTAAAATTATTCTTTTAACATGTGGATCAATATTTTCTAATACAAATAATTATATATGTCATGTTAGTTCAAAAAAATTATATATGTCATCAAATATCAAAAAGAAAAAAAAATATCTTACTGTTACTAAATATAATATACATTTAAGTACCTATTAGCATGATTTAAATAGCCACATATCGATGGGCTAAAGTAGCAATTCACCCCTTAACTATCATCAAAGGTGTAATTAGCCCCAAAATTAACTTTTTGGACTATTTAACCCAAACAAATCTCAATTTGGGCAATTTATCCCAATTTTTCACCTAAAGTAGAGAGTGTAATTTAAAAAAATAAATATTTTTATTTACAAAATAAATATTTTTGGATAATAAAAATACAAAATGCTTTTCTTTTCATCCTAAAAACGCTATCACTAGTTTTTTTTTTTAAAAAAAAAACTACACTCCCATAACTATCTCCCACCACTATCAACACCGTTCTCCACACACCTTCACAAGCACGGTCTTCACCCACCTCTACAATTGCGGCCGCTACTCACTTCCACCACTTTGGCCTCCACTTACTTGCAACGGTAATATTGCTGCTTTTTTTTAATTCATTTACTTCTCCTCATTCAAAATTAAGATTTATATCTGTCAACATTGCCCTTAAATACCCCTAACGGTGCTACCTTTTTTCCTCTTCAATTTTCTCTCTTTTCCATTTATTGGGTCTTTTCAGATTCACCTATTTTTTCCATCCATCATCTTCGACAACACCTTATTGTGTGGTCTACCTTTGAGAGAAGATAATTGGCTGATTAGATTACAATAGTTCTTATTCTTCTTTTTAATACAATACTCATCTTTAATGGGTCAGTGGTGATTAGATTATTAACAGATGTAATTGTTGAATAATGATGGTAGTGCAATTATCAATTGGTTAATTTTTATTTTCTGGTTGTTGACACTATCATTGATTTACATGAGTAATTTTTAGTTATCGATTGTTGATACTGTTATTGAGTTATAAATTGTTATTGGATGTTATTATTTTTATGTATTTTTGTTGTTAATTTTGATAGTGGTTGTGTTAATTTTGGTAGTGGTGTGGTGGTGTTGAGCGATGGTATTAATTTCGGTAATAATGGTGCTGTTGATGGTGTTGAGGCGATAATTGTGGTGTTAATTTGGGTGGCAATGGGTTATTGATGATGATGGTGGTGTTGGGACGATGATGGCAGTGATGTTAAGGCAGCAATGGTGATTTTTTTGGGTGCTGGAGTTAGGGGTGTAAGCGAACAGAGCTGCTCGTGAGCTATTTGGAGTTCGATTCGAAAAAAGCTCATTCAAGCTCGTTTGTTAAGCTAAACGAGTCGAGCCCGAGCTTCATTTTGAGGCTCGTAAGCTAAACAAGCCGAATCGAGCTTTGTGGTATTCGGCTCATAAAAGCTCACGAACAAACTTGTTAGTATGCTCGCGAACATGCTAACGAACCATGTTCGCGAACAGACTCACGAAACATGTTCGTGAACAGGCTCATTAAGTAAGCTCATGAATAGACTCGTTATACATGTTCGTGAACATGCGCATTATATTAAGACTAATTAGCTTTATTAATCTAAATACAATATAAACTAATTTTATTAATCTCATTAGTTTTATTAACTTAATTGTATATATAATCAAATTATTAAATTTTATTATAAAAGTTATATATCAAAAATGAAATTATATGTATAAATTTATTAATTACATATTACACTTATATTTTGAAAAGCTAAAATTACAACTCTAAGTAGTCACACTTCCTATAGTTAATAAGTGATGAATGCTCGACCTCCTCTGGACCTACAAGCACAAAAGAAACATTGGATGAGCCTAGGATCTTCGATCCATAGGTTCTCCGATGCTTAAGTTAGAGAAAGTCTATTCAAGATGAAATATAATGTGAGATATAAGCCATTATATAGGCATAAGAAGGACATACCTAGTCCTATTTGGATTAGTACCATGTGAATCCTAATGGGTAATGAATTAGGACTCCTTTAACCTCTTTGATCATTGATTATAGAGTCCTTTTTGGACTTAGATTCGTGGAGATGCAGGGTATGACATTCTCATATTTATCAGATATCCCCCCCCAATGGTATCAAATATTTATGTTCGAAAAAGCTATCCGTCAGTTTTTCATTAGTCATGTTCTACAGATTTGTATGCGAAGGTCCCTCATTGAGAAGGATGTTTATTAAGCATCAGAGTGTCGAACCTTAAAGAGGCTCGCATGTTGTGAACTTGAAGGGGTTCATATGTTCTGACCTTGAGAGGTTCGTTTGTATTGGACCTTGAGAGGTTCGTATGTTTTGACCTCATGAGAGGTTCGTATGTTTTGACCTCATGAGAGGTTCGTATGTATTGAACCTTGAGAGGTTCGTATGTTTTGAACCGAGAGAGGTTCATTTATTATGAACCTTAAGAGGTTCGTATGTTGTGAACCTTGAGAGGTTCATTTGTTATGATCCTTGGGAGGTTCGTATATTGTGACCTTTGAAAGGTTCATTTATTATGAACCTTGAGAGATTCATTTATTGTGAACCTTGAGAGGTTCATTTGTTGTGAACGTTGGAAGGTTCGTATATTGTGACCTTTGAAAGGTTAGTTTATTGTGAACCTTGGGAGGTTCATATGTTGTGACCTTTGAAAGGTTCGTTTGTTGTGAACCTTATGAGGTTCATTTTGTGACCTTGAGAGGTTCCTATTTTGTTGTGAACTTTGGGAGGTTCGTATGTTGTGACCTTTGAAAGGTTCATTTGTTGTGAACCTTGAGAGATTCGTTTATTGTGAACCTTGAGAGGTTCATATGTTGTGAACCTTGAGAGGTTCATTTGTTGTGAACCTTGGGAGGTTCGTATGTTCTGACCTTTGAAAGATTCATTTGTTGTGAACCTTGGGAGGTTCGTATGTTGTGACCTTTGCAAGGTTCGTTTGTTGTGAACCTTGTGAGGTTCGTTTTGTGACCTTGAGAGGTTCCTTTTTGTGACCTTGAAAGGTTCCTTTTTTGTGACCTTGAGAGGTTCCTTTTTATTGAACCTTTAAAGGTTCGTATATTGTGAACCTTGAGAGGATCGTATGTTTTGAACCATTGATAGGTTCGTATGTTATGAACCTTTCATAGGTTCGTATGTTTTGACCTTGTGAGAGGTTCATTTATTTTAAACCAAGAGAGGTTCGTATGTTTTGACCTCATGAGAGGTTCGTTTGTTTTGAACCAAGAGAGGTTCATATGTTTTAAACCTTTGATAGGTTTGTTTATTTTGAACCGAGAAAGGTTCGTATATTTTGAACCAAGAGAGGTTCCTTTTTGTTTTGACCTAGTGAGAGGTTCGTTTGTTTTGAACCAAGAGAGGTCCGTATGTTTTGACCTCGTGAGAGGTTCGTTTATTTTGAACCAAGAGAGGTTCGTATGTTTTAACCTCGTGAGAGGTTCGTTTGTTTTGAACCAAGAGAGGTTCATATGTTTTGAACCTTTGATAGGTTCGTATGTTGTGAACCAAAAGAGGTTCGTATGTTTTGACCTCGTGAGAGGTTCGTTTGTGACCTTAATAGGTTCATTTTTATTCTTTATTTTGTATGGACTATCAAGTCTCCCCCTAATACTATCGAATATTTATGTTCGAGAAATTATGAGGCTCTGAGTGATGGTATTTGAAGGCACCAATATTTCTTGCCTTGCTAATCAAGCAAACATATATATTTATTTTTTATGAGGTGATGCTTTCGATGGTTGACGCATCCGATATGTTCAGACTATTCTCGCTGATATGTAGGCCTAATAAGGCACTTAAAGTGTCTGAATGTTTGGACTATTTTTGCTTATCAAGCGATATGTAGGCCTAATAAGGCACTTTGAGTGTCCGTGATATTCAGACTCCTTCTTAATCAAGAGATATATTGGCTTAATAAGGTGTTTTGAATGTCTGTAGTAATCGGACTCATTTTTTCGCTAATCAAGCGATATGTAGGCCTAATAAGGCACTTTAATTGTCTGTGGTATTCGAACTTTATTTTTTATCGATACTTCTAGCCTTAATGATGTCAAGAATCGCTCATAGGCAGTCTTTGTATTTTTTGACAATTCATATAATAATAACATATATGCAATATACTTATTTATTTATGTTTTATTTTTATGCATAGTGATGCATAATTGTTTGACTGTCATTAGGCATGCAAATGAATTTTTGAAGTAAAGAGTTAGGTAATTTTTTGTACCTTAATACTTGTTGCTTCTTTGTCCACTCCCGATAGGTGAACCATTTAGTTCATTCGACTCCATCATGTATTTACGTGCATATTTGTGTGCGAATTTTGGCAAAATGGATTCTTTTCACCTGTTGAGGTTAGAGACGAATTTCGCCAATTAATTATGAAAATAATTAAGAAAATTTATCTGTTTTCGTCGTTGTTGGCATGTTTGTTGTTCCCGATGCTTCAAACACTGTTGGGTGTGTGTATAGCATGTTTTCTACCTCCAAGCTGCTAATATTTTCACGCATCACTATTTCTCCCATCATGTTTTTTCCAAAAAGCTGCTAATATAGCATGTTTTTCCATATTTTATCGCGTATTGAGGCGAGATTGTTTGATGGGAGGCCATGAATCCTACTCAGGCTTCCATGCACATTTAGCTGTATTTACATGGATGATAAGGTAAAGGGAGGATAGCCTCTTCTTTTGGAGCATTGATTATGGTATTGAGCACCACAGGTACCATATAGAAGTGAGTCACACCCTGATTAGCAATAGCTGAATAGACTGCCTTAGTTGTTACCTTCGTCCAGCATATACTTGTTCCACACCTAGCTACGTACAGTTCAGGTATCTTTATTGCTAGCTTAGGATAACATCTTTCATCTAGAGGAGAGTTCTCATGTCTTTCGGCGACCACCTTTAGCTTTTCTGTTATGCTCAAAATAATTTTGCTATGAGTAGTTTGAATTTTAATCATACTAGGGTAATTTTTCCCTTATGTTGATGAAGCTTTGTTTCGCTGCATGCAGTAATGATCTCTGAATAATTGACCAACTTAGGCCGTAGCCATATATAGCCAGTGGTTGTGGTGGAGTTTCTCAAAATCACCAAAGCAATCCTTCAGGCCATGAGTTTTCTGTTTATTGCTCAAACTCGTGAGCCACATTTCATTACTATTGGCTTTTTATGCTATCCTTATTGCAAAGGTTGGGGTACTTATCAGATAATAGTCTGACATCTTTGAGTTCTCTTCAACTTGGTTTAATGCATAACTTTCAATATGCAGATCTTTATCAATCCTCATGGGAGAATTCTCTGGTATTGAATTAAACATTTTACCCCCTGTTGACCATTTATAATTTGCCGTGAACTGTTTGACCTTGGTTTCATGCCAATCCTCACCGAGCTAGTGCAGGAGAGTAAAGGTTTTGTACTTTGTTTACTAAAGTACTGTAAATTGTTGGCTAAGAAAAGATACGAAAGTGATAGTCTTTGTAACTCTTAGTTTTTTTGTCGAGTTTGCAGAGAAGCACAAGTGTTAGCCATGCGAAACATACTAATATCATCAATGTTGGCGAGTCATTGGAGTCCTAACTGTCACAGTAGGACTTTGGTAGTGATATTTTCGCCGGCCATAGCCAGTCAGAGATTATATCTAAGAGGACATTACTATTAATTTCTGAGGGCATGATATCTATGTTGAGTTTGTGCATCGTTGAATAACTCGGTGTCCTCAGCCTTGAGTCAAACTCAGGTGAGTCGAGGAGAATCGTTTCGTGCTTAGGTTTAGGAAGTTTGTGAGTCGTGGATGATATTGCAAATGCAATAACCGGTTTAGAGATACCGATTTAGTGAGAAATTTCTGACTCGGTGCTAACTGGTTTTGAAAGAGAGATAACAACGCCGAGAGAAAGCAGAGCGAAGTAGAGAATTGGGATTGTTATAGATTTCGGGCAGAGAACGAATGCAACATCATTTTTTGGAGAGTTTCGTAATGTGTTGGAGGTGAAAAGAGTACTCATTCTCTGCCACAGTATCTCTTGCCCTTTCAACAATTAACACAGCATCAACTCTACATGTTTATAAGCATTCCAGAGACTCGTTTCATGCTCATGCTTATGTATTGGATGTCTATCTTAGTCGAGGTCAAGGAACTCCTCCAGCTAAGCTTTTGCCCTTCCCTGTGATTGAGAAAAAGTGATCGATGCGGACAGCTATGCCCTTGAGGTTATCACCAGGTTGCGAGTCCATCGTCTATAGTTTCATAAAGTCTATTGTTGACTTCTTTGACATCTGTTGTAGGGTGATGGGTGCAGCAGCTTCTTTATCTTTAGTAACATCATCGGACGTCCTTGAATGCAGCCGAAGATCAAGACCAGTTGTAGTGATAAGGAGGATTCCCTCATGCAATCGTACGTGAATCTCATGAGATTGATGACCAGGATGGGTACACTCCCATGCACGTTTACATCGAAAAACTTCTGGCGAACTTCTTGTTAATTCATGAACTGTTTCGTGTGTTTGAGTACCTCTCGTATGTTCATGAACTCGTTGATTCTTGCATTTGTTGTTGATTCGAGTGCCTCTCGTGTGTTTTCATGAGACTTCTTTTGATGAACTAAATCTTGGTTTGCACACAAGACCTCTTTGAGAAATTATTTTCTGAAGAGTCTCTGCGTCTTGCTTTGCTTAATTTTATGGGGATCTTTTGGTTGGCCCATGCAGGTCACGAACCTTGAATTACAAAGTTGGTATGTAATTTGGGAACCATAGCCGGGTGCATGATTCGTTGAGCCCTTTATGCCATATCAGAGCCATATTTCAAAAATTTCTTGCTAGTAAGGATAACTTGCGTTCAGTTATCTTCAATCTCGGCAGACTAAAATTGCTTGAAGGTATACAGTTTGCTATAACAAAGGTGGCTGGTCAATGGATAGCCTGCAAGCTTGTGAACGAAATTCTTTCACGTAATTGATTATCGATCATATAATTCATATGAGAGTAGTAGGAGGAGATCATATTCTCCATATTTAACTGGTCGAATTTTACCAAAAATATTGCGAGATTTAATGCTAATATTTTTTTGCAATGCTTTGTCGTATTTGCTTGAGAAGACCACCTTTGTGGTAAAGGAGATGCCATCTATCTAAAAGAATTGTACATAGAATATCTCATTTTATAGAATTGAATTACGAACATCATAAATTGGGGAAGTAATATTTTCCCACAGACGGCGCCAATTAATGAATGCGAACCTCCTCCAAACCTACAAACACAAGAGAAAACCTTGGATGAGCCTAGGATCTTCGATCCGTAGGTTCTCCGATGCTTAAGTTAGAGAAAGTCTATTCAAGATGAAATATAATGTGAGATATAAGCCTTTATATAGGCATAAGAAGGATATACCTAGTCCTATTTGGATTAGTACCATGTGAGTCCTAATGGGTAATGAATTAGGACTCCTTTAACCTCTTTGATCATTGATTATAGAGTCCTTTTTGGACTTAGATTCGTGGAGATGCAGAGTATGACATTCTCATATTTATTACTTAATAATCTCATCTTTGCTATTAGGTTTAGGCACTAGTTTCTTGACAATCTTACTTAAATCAGGTGAAGTAATTACATACTTATATAGAGCTAAAACTCACATATATATACCTGTTATAGTATTATAAAAGATAATAATAATTTAGATAAGAGAAACAATATTATTAGTCATAATAATAATAATAATAATAATAATAATAATAATAATAATAATAATAATAATAATAATAATAATAATAATAATAATAATAATAATTTAGATAAGAGAAGCAATATTTTCTCACAAAAAAATGAATTTTTATAATTAAACTAACAATTATAGTGGTGGAATCTTGTTTTTAACCGTGTAAAATATAATTAGAGCATGAACCAAAATTCTATTGTCTTTTATACACAAATAATATATAAAGTTAATTTTCAAAAGAATAAAAGTAAAAAACAACCAGTCATTTTTTAGTGGATGACTGAAAACTGAATGGTAGAATATACGTTGAAAACAATTTGGCAAAAATAATGCATTAGTTACTTAATTAGGAAAGAACCAAAGATGTAATGATATAATTAGCTAAAAATTAAACAAATTGTTTTTTATAAATTATTGACTAGTTAAACTTATTTTTCTAATTTAAAATTTAAATGGTAAAATATTAATATTTTATTAGTATACTTTTTTGAAAATGTATAAAAATATAAAATCTAAACGAATAAATATCAAACAACAGCAGAAATTTCTTTTAATTGAATAAAATTGATGAATTTTGAAGGTTTAGTTTCTTCCAAATTAAGCATTCAAAAATTATAGAAGATTACAATATTGAAAGATTTGATTTATTCATTTCCATATATTTTGGCTCCTAAACATTTAGGGGGTGTATTGGATTATGACTTTTAATGATTTTAAAAGTCATGAGGTATTGGATTATGACTTTTAAAAAATTTTTAAAAGTTTAGGTGTATTCAATAATAACTTTTATAAACTTAAAAAAAGTCTATAAAAGTTATGGGGTATTCAATTAGGACTTTTAGAGAGTCTATAAAAGTAAACCCATATTCAAAAAGTCATAAATTTCTTTATATAATGACTTTTATATACTTTGAATGACTTTTTTTAAGTTTGTATATATAGAAAAACTACACAATTCTCTTTCACTCTACTTCAAGACTTTAAATGACTTTTTTTTAGATTTGTATAAATAGGAAAACTACACAATTTCTTTCACTCTACCTACCTTATGCTAGTGTTAGCATGTGCAGGGTTGCACAACTTTCTTTGAAATGAGTGCCGTTCAGATGAATTTTCAGTTGAACTAAATAATAAAAATTGTATTAATTTGAAACAATTCTTAAATATTTTTTTATTTAATAGTGATAAAATAAATATTTAAATTATTATAAAATATTAATTATAGACATCTGTTATTAATCATTTAAAAATTTTATTTTCATTGTTTGAAAAACATTAATATATTGCATCAAAATATGTATATTAAAATCTATAAAGGTTTATTAATGTCTATTAAAGTTAATAAATGTGTATAAAGGATTATAAAAGTCATTAACAAATTCATATATTATATAAAAGTCTTTCAAAATAAAGTCTATAAAAGTCATTGACAAATTATAAACTCTATAGAAGTCTTTTAAAATAAACTCTATGAAAGTCATTGACAAATTTATAAACTCTGCAAAAGTCATTAAAATCTATAAAATCTGTCAAAGTCATTCACTTGATAAAAGTCTATAAAAGTCATAATCCAATACACCCCCCTTAGAGATATCATAATATAGGCTCTTGGTACAGTGTAACTATTGTATCTGTACAAATGGAGAGAACATATAAAACTTATCCTAGATAATAATAACCCGTGAGAGAGTAGGTTATTTTCTGACGTTAAAGAAAATATATTGGCCTTTTCAACCTTGGCAATTGCTTGAGGCTACCCATCTTGGAGATCTCTCTCTGTGGGACGTTCTTAGCGTTGGGGATGAAGGTCTATTCGAGATGGCCAAAGAATGTCATTTGTTAGAGAAGCTTGACCTTTGCAACTGCCATTCAATTACCAACAAGAGGTTGATTGTGATTGCCGAGAACTGCCCCAATTTGATCTCTTTGAGTATTGAATCTTGTCTGAAAATGGGTAATGAGGGCTTACAAGCTATTGAAAAATTCTGCACCAAATTACAGTCCATATCCATTAAAGATTGTCGTCTTGTTGGGGATCATAAAGTATCTAGTCTATTATCCTCAGTTACCAATGTGTTATCAAAGGTGAAGTTTCAGGCCTTGAATGTCACAGATTTCTCTCTTGCTGTATTTGGGCACGATGGAAAGGCTGTTACCAATATTGTTCTTTGTAATATTCAACATATGAGTGAGAAAGGCTTTTGGGTTATGGGTAATGCTCAAGGGTTGCAAAACTTGAGATATGGAGCACTGGTAGACTGTGTAGGTGATGATGCACATAGAGAATTTGAGGTATTTATCTTTTTTTTTTTTTTTTAGTTTTGATAACTGTTTGCTTTTACTTTTTGTATTTTTGGTGTTAATTTATTGCTCAGAATTGCAGAATGAGGTGGATTTGTTAAGCAAAATTCATCATTCAAATATAATTTCTCTTCTTGGCTATAATGTTCATGAGGAGATGGGTTTCATTGTTTATGAACTAACGCAAATTGGATCCCTTGAAGACCTATTGCATGGTGATAAATTTTTCTCATCTTACATATTTTTTGCTTGGAAATTGTGCCATAGAAGTTGAATTTGAAAATTGATAGCATAATATTTTTGTTTGTTTGGAATTTATTTAATGTTGTAGGACCTTCTCGTGGATCTTCATTAAACTGACACATGAGATTAAAAATACAACAAGGTGGGCTTGTTTGCTAATAAACTAACCTCTTTGGATTGTTATTTTAATATCTCGCTGTATTTTTTAATGTTTAACTATTCGTTGACCAAAGGACTATAATATCTTTATAAGTTATGCAAGCCAGCAGTGATCCATAGAGATCTGAAATCATCTAATATACTTCTGGATTCTAACTTTAATGATAAAGTAAATGAGTACATTATCATCTCCTCTTTGTTCCATATACTATGATCATATTGAGATATATGATAATGTAATGCTCTTTATTAGAATCTTGTTCCTTTAAGTTCATTATTATTACACTGTCCAGTTTTAGCTCTTGGATTTTGGTCTTGCTGTAGCCAATAACTCCCACAACAGAAACAAACTCAAGCTTTCAAGCACAGTTGGTTATGTAGCCCCAGAGTATATGCTGGACGATATGCTTATTTTATTTTTGAGTATCATTTGCATTATGAGTGATATAATTTGGTAGGTACAATCATTCTTAGTTTGTTAGGAAATAGTATCAGTATGTTGCTATGTGTCTATCAGGCATAAAATAATTCTTTTCTACTATTTAAAACACAGGCTGGAACACTAAGACTTAAAACATAGGCTGCACTGGGCAATGGTCACTGGAGTCACTAATCATAAAAAATTATCCTTGTTCTGATGCAGCGTTTCTCTAGGTTTTGGTTAGATAAATTGAGATTCATACCATTAGACTGCGGGCTATTTACCAAAATAGGGTCCCAAATTTCCTAAATTCCAAATTTGTGGTTGATTTTAAAAAAATTCCAACTTTTGTGGTTTGGTTTAAAAAAAATTCCCAATTTATGGTTCGGTTTGACTGGTCAAACCTTTTTTGGGGCCATTTCGCCTGTGGGAGTGGCGAAATGGCCCCTTGGACCATTTAGGGCCATTTCGCCAGTCCCATAGGCAAAATGGCCAAGGCATTTCGCCTGTGGGACAGGCGAAATGCCTTGACCGAACCAACCCGACCGGTTTGGTCGGTTACCAATTTGGTTCGGTTTAATTTCAGTTTTTAAAAATATATAACCGACTGGTTTGGTTTGATTTCGGTTTTCAAATTTCGGAAAAAAATACTACGACAATGAGAAAATTACATGAATTTTTTTGACTCAAGCTATGTTGGAAACGGATGTCGAAACAGTAATTTGATGAATAGTAAAATAGTAACTTTTTGTACAATTTTGCATGTTACTATTCATGTATTGCAAAAAAATTATGATGTTTTATACAATCAAACAAATATCGAACCAAACCA
>CATIWO010388463.1:0-24010 GCA_949673435.1 Macaranga tanarius
TGAACTATCTGAGATTGGGTAAATAATTCCAGCATCTAATAGCTTGACCACCTCTTTCTTTACCACTTCTTGCATGTTTGGATTGAATCTCCTTTGCCTTTCAATGGTTAGCTTGTATCCATCTTCCATTAGAATTTTGTACATGCAATAAGATGGACTTATCCCTCTTATATCTAAAATTTGCCAACCAATTGCTCTTATTCTCCTCTTAAGCATCCTCACAAGCAATTTCTCTTGGTCTTGGGTGAGTTTAGAGGATATAATTATAGGTAAAATTTGGTCCTCTCTAAGAAATGTATACCTCAAATATTGAGGTAAGGGTTTCAAATCTATATTTGGTGGTTTTATGGTTAATGGTGGTGTGGGTTCAGTGTTTGGTAATTGAATTTGGAAAAAAGAAGTTTGGTGTTTAAGGTAATCTTCATCTTGGGCGGTTTGTACCTATATACATTTCTCAATATACTCCAATTCATCATAATTTGCCAACCTCCTTCGTTGGACTTCAATCACACATTCATATAAAATATCAATTCTAAAGCATAAATCACTATCAGAGGAGTGTTTTATACCTTGATAGATGTTGAATTTACAACTTTCCTTACCTACCCTTAAAGTCAAAGTTCTATCATAAACATCAATGATTACCTTGGCAGTGTAGAGGAAAGCTAGGCATGCCAAGAATTAAGGTAACGTCTTCATCTTCCTTAAAGTCAAGAATGACAAAGTCCACTAGAAAAATAAACTTTCTAGCCCTTACTAGCACATCTTTCACTATTTCTTCTAGTTCTTTTACTGTCCCATCTTCCAGTTATAGATGAATGTTTGTTAGTCTTGCTTCTCCAAGTCCCAATTTTCTGTAAATAGACAAAGATATAAGATTAATAGAAGCACCTGAATCACACAAAGATTTTTAAAATGACAAATTTCCAACTGAACATGGAATAGTAAGACTCCCTAGTTGCTTCCTTTTTAAAGGAAGTTTATTTGAGATGATGGTACTGCACTCCTTTGTAAGTATAACTATCTCAAACTCCTGCAGTTTCTTTTTGTTGGAAATCAACTCCTTTAAGAACTTTGCATACTTTGGCATCTGAGCTAGACATTCCACAAAAGGCATATTGATGTGAAGTGTCTTGAATCTTTCCAAAAACTTTACAAACTGCTAGTCATGTTCCTTTTTCTTCAACCTTTGTGGATATGGTACTGAAGGTTCATAAGGTTGAATTAGTGGTACTTTCGGCTTAGCTTTGTTTTCCTCCTTCACTTCTGGTTCTTCTGGTATCTCAACCCTTTCATCATCCTGATCTTTCTCTCCTTCATTCTTCTTATCTTCATACTCCATTGTTGCTTTAGGGGTTTAGATCTCTATACCGCTTCTCAAGGTGATAGATTTTACTTGCTCTTTTGGATTCTTCTCTCTATTGCTCGGTAATGCACTTTGATTCCTTGTTGCTACGGAATTTGCTAGCTGCCCCATTTGCACTTCTAAATTATGAATATAAGAAGAATGATTTCGGATCATTTGCTCCATCCTCTTTTAAGCTTTATCTTGCCGGCTCATCTTTGATGACATCGCATCTATGAATTTCTCCATCTTTCTTTCCATTGAAGTTCTAAATGATGAGCCTTTGTCTTATTGAAGTTGAGGTTGAGGTTGTTGCACATTCTGACCTCCAAATCCTGGTGGTGCTTGTGGTCTCTATGGTTGTTTCTTTGATTGCCCCAAGAGAGATTTGGATGATTCCTCCAACTTGGGTTGTAAGTGTTACCATATACTTAGTTTTGAGGTCTTTTAAAATTGCCCACGTAGTTGACTCCCTTTGTAGTAGATATTCCTTGCATCATTTGACATTCTATGGTAGGATGGCCTCCTTGACATAGTTCATATGAGGAAGACAATGTAGATGCTGCATTCACATTCACCTTATCCATCCTTTTTGTCAGAGCATCAAGCTTTGCATTCAATATGGTTAAGTTATCCACTTCTATTGCTCCAGCTTTCTTTGTAATAGTCCTTTCATTATACCACAAACTTTGTGTATTGGCCATTTTTTTAAAGAGATCTAAGGCATCTTCTGGTGTCTTTGACATGATGATACCTCCAGCTGCTGCATCAATGTTGACTCTAACTGCATGATTGACTCCTTTGTAGAATAATTGCACCAAGTCCCATGCAGGAATCAATTTAGGTGGACACTGCTTTTGAAGGTCTTTGAATCTTTCCCAACACTCATAGAATGTTTTATCATCTCTTTGAAAGAAAGAGTTAATCTCATTTCTGATCCTCAACACCTTTGCAGGTGGTAAGTATTTGTTGAAGAAAGATGTGTATAACTCTTGCCAAGTGTTGATGGAGTTGGGTGGCAGACTTGTAAACCATCTCTTTGCTATGTCCATAAGAGAAAATGGAAAGAGAATTAACCAGATTGCATTAGGCTGTACTCCATTCATCTTGAAGGTAGAACAATACTCCAAGAATCTAGACATATGACCAAATGGATCTTTATGTGGTAGCCCATTGAATGGTGAGTTTTAGATCATCTGAATCATTGCCAGCTTGATTTCAAAGTTGTTTGCTGCTACTGTCGGCCTTACAATTAGTATCTGATAACCTTGCACATTAGGACTCATAAAATCTCGCATGGTTCTCTGACCATTCTGAGGATTTTAAAGAACTTGTTGCCCCGGTGGGTCATTCTCTAAGTCCCTTGCGTCCATTTTTCTTGGTGAGTGTTTTGATATGACTGTTTATTTCTTCTTCTCATGAACTGTCTTCTCTAACTCCAAATCAAGTGGTATTAACTCAAGTCCTTATTTGCTTGCACTTCGTGTGATGTGCATTAACTAACATAAATTCCTGCAATACCATAATTAAAAACAAAATTAAAAATAACGTCTAAATCAAGCAATACAATTTTCTTACAATATCAATTCCTTGCCAATCCCCAGCAACGACACCAAAAACTTGATGTGTGTTAAAATCTGCAAGTGCACAGAATTGTATCAAGTAGTAAATAAAGATATTATCCCACAGAGATTGTAGATTGAATATTGCAATACTCACAATGTTTGATTGTTTAGACAATAAAATAGAGTTTGGAATTTTAAAGGAACAAAACTAAATTAAGAAAGGTAAAAACGCAAATTCAATGCAAGTTTAAAAGCTAAGGTTCTTATTCTCAATTGGACTATTTCAAAGGATTGATTACACAACTAGGTTTACACTAGTTCTGATTCATTTTGAAGGGATCTTAGAAACTATAGATTTTCCTCTCAGATAAACCTATAATTAATTGGAGATTAATTAACACTAAGTTTACTAGCTCTCACCAACCTAATTCCTTTTAATTCCAATTTTAAACACAACCTTTAATCAATATTGATCTACTTAATTTTATCTCAACTAACTAAGCAATCAATAAGTCATTGCCATATCCTATAGAACCTATCTCTCGATTAAGCCTATAGTGTCAATTCAATTTTAGGTTGATCAGTTCTAAAATGACATTAAGCACAACAACAACCAATGAATTAAATCTAGCATCCTAACATAATCACAATAAGCACATGGTCAATTCAGAATAAGAACCCTAAAAAGGATTTAGCTACTCATGTTAAAGAGAAAAGAAAACAAACAAGAAATGAAAACCATTCTGAACATAATAATAATTAAATAAAAAAGTGATATAAGAAAAACCCCTTTCAAATGATGTCAGGAAGCCTTGCTCTTCTAACTTGAAGCCAAGTATCACCTCTACTATGAACTAAACTAATGAAAATGTATTCTGAAATAACTAAAAATAAAAATAAGAACAAGTTCCAGAACAAGAACAAAAACCAAAACAAAAACAACCTAAAAACCAGAATAACCCCTCAATGAAAATGAAATGGTCCTATTTATAGACCCAAAGACCTAGTGAAAAAGGTAATCTAACCCCTTTCAAACTCTATCTAATTAAAAACTAAGAGATAAGTTCCTTTCTATCTAAACTTCAGCTGAAAACTATCATCTCGTTGGCTGCCACATCAGTCAGGCATGGGTGCACAAGAATATAGCATGGCTGCACAAGAAATACACTAATGCTAATCCTTAGTATTTTGGCATGGCCGTGCATAATTTTGGCATGGCCGTGCACCCCTGTAATGTACCAAAAATAACTTTCAAGCACCGCCATGCACCAATGAAGCACGACCATGCATAACTCCAATATAGATAACTCCTTATCTTGAGTCTTTAGCTCATCCAATCTTTAAGGATTGATCCAATCTTCATTCCAATCTTACAAAACAAAACTCAACAGAAATTATCTAAAAATAACTAAATCCTAATAATTAAGACAAAATAACAAAACTAACTAAATTAACTAAAAACTAACTAAACAATGCAACTACTAAGCCTAATATGCAATAAAATAGAGTGCTTAAATAAGTATTTTTCACACTCAACAGTGCCTCAGCTCCAATGTGTAATAGATATGGTAGGATCCACTCAGGTGAATGCTGGAATACTAGATCGGGTGTATGCTATCATTGTGGTTAATTGGGCCACTTTATGAGAGATTATCCAGTGAGAAAGAATGTTGAAGGATCCCAAATGACGATGCAAAGTAGTACCGGAGAGAATGCACCTATAGCTAGTAGAGGAAGAGGTCGAGGTGGTAGAGGAAGTAGAGCTGGCATTTCGAGTCAAGCAGGATCTGCTAGTCCATCCCAAAGTCAAGCAAAGATCCATGCCATCACTAAACAAGAAACTCCTACAGCTCCAGATGTGGTCACTGGTATTTTCCCTATCTTTAACCATGAAGCTTTTATTTTAATAGATCTAGGATCAACTTGTTCCTTTGTTTCTTTTGAATTTGCATTGAGAGTGAATAGTAAAATTAAACCCTTAGAACATAGTTTATGTGTTTCTATGCCTACTGGGGGTATTATGGCAATGAATTCAATAGTGAAAGCATGTCCTATATTAATAGATAAAGAGACTTTATATACGAATTTGATAGTCATTAAACTATATGAGTTTGATGTTATATTGGGTATAGATTAGTTAGCTAAGCACTATGCAATTGTAAATTGTTACACCAAGGAGGTAGTTATAGACATGGTTGAGGGGCAGAAAAAAATAGTATTGGTGGGAGGGAGGAAGGTAGTGCCTACTTGTCTGATTTCAGCGGTGATGGCATTTCAATTGATTAGAAATGAGTATAAGGCATATTTGGCTAATATTATTGACACCACAAAAGTTAGTCCGGGGATAAAAGAGGTACCGGTAGTTAAAGATTTTTCTGATGTGTTCCTAGATGAATTACCGGGATTACTTCCATATCGGGAAGTTGACTTTGAAATTGAAACTGTTTCGAGAGCGGCACCGATATCCATTGCTCCTTATAGAATGGCATCTATGGAGTTGAAAGAGTTGAAAAAGCAACTAGAAGAGTTGTTAGAGAAAGAGTTCATCAGACCAAGCATATCACCATGGGGAGCTCCAGTGTTGTTTGTAAAGAAAAAGGATGGCAGTATACGGTTGTGTATAGACTACCGATAATTGAATAGAATCACGGTGAAGAATAAGTATCCATTGCCGAGAATTGATGATCTACTCGATCAATTGAAAGATGCTACGGTATTTTCAAAGATAGATCTGAGATCAGGATATTGGTAACTTTGGGTGGCTGAATCTTATATTCCTAAGACTGCATTTCAGACTAGATATGGGCATTATGAATTATTGGTTATGCCTTTCGGATTGACGAATGCACCTGCTGCATTCATGTCATTGATGAATAAGACTTTTCAGTAGTATTTAGATCAGTTTGTGATTGTCTTCATCGATGATATTCTTATCTACTCTTCAAGTAAGGAAGTGCATGAATAACATCTCCAAACAGCTTTGCAGATATTGCAAGACCAACAATTGTATACTAAATTTAGCAAATGTGAGTTTTGAATGGAAGAAATTGCTTTTCTTGGGCATATCATTTTAAGAGACGGAGTGAAACCCGATCTATCAAAGATTAAAGCTATTATGGAGTGGAAAGCACATAAAAATATGACAGAGATTCAGAGTTTTCTAGGTTTGGCCGGATATTATCAAAGATTTGTGCAAGACTTTTCAATTATTACAAGGCCTTTAACGAATCTATTGAAGAAAAATGTGCAATTCTGGTGGACCGAGACATGTCAAAGAAGTTTTAAAAAGTTAAAAGAAGCTCTTACTACTACTCCAGTGATAGCATTACCAACTAGAGATGTAGGATTTGTTGTGTATACCGATGCTTCGGGACAAGGTTTGGGTTGTGTTCTTATGTGAAATAGGAAGGCGATTGCATATGATTTAAGGCAATTATGAACTCACGAAGTTAACTACCCTACCCATGATTTAAAGTTAGCCGCCATTGTCTATGCTTTGAAGATTTAGAGGCATTATTTATACGGAGAGACTTTTTCTATTTTCATGGATCACAAGAGTTTGAAATACATTTCTATGCAGAAAGAGTTGAACTTGAAGCAACAAAGGTGGATAGAGCTATTGAAGGACTATGATTGTACTATTAACTACAATCCGGGAAAGGCGAATGTAGTGGCCGATACTTTAAGTGGAAAAATAGTGGAGATTACGACTAGAATAGTTTACTATAAATGGGAGAATCTTGTGGCATTGCGGGCAATGAATACTAATCTTGATGTTGAGGGAAATCACCTAATGGTGACTTTGTAAATCAAATTGTCCTTGGTGGAGCCAATTAAATGTGCTCAAACGAAAGATACACATTTGAAGAAGATGAAATAAAAAGTGGAAGCGGGAAGCAACACTCAATTTATAATTGGAGAAGATGGTATTTTTGTGATTGAAAATCGTCTATGTGTACCGGATGTTAGAGAATTAAGAAGATAAATTATGAATGAAGCACATACTGCACCTTATACAATACATCCCGAAAGCACAAAAATGTATTGACATTTGAAGCCTTTCTATTGGTGGCCAACAATGAAGAAAGATATGGCAGAGTATGTGGCAAAATACTTGAAATGTTAATAAGTAAAAGTGGAACATCAAGCACCTGTAGGATTATTATAATCATTGAAGATACCGAAATGGAAATAAGAGAGGATAATGATGAATTTTATGATTGGATTACCACGAACTTTTCAGAGACATGACCCGGTTTGGGTAATAGTTGATAGACTTACTAAATCCGTACACTTTTTGCCAATACAACAAACGGATTCTTTAGACAAGTTGGCATCTATGTATATATCTAAAATTGTAAGATTGCACGGAGTTCCGGTGTCAATTGTATCCGATCGAGATCCACGGTTCACATAATATTTTTGGGAAAGCTTACAAGGAGCATTGGGTACTAAATTACATTTTAAAATAGCTTTTCATCCTCAGACGGATGGACAATCAGAGAGGACGATTTAGACATTGGAAGACATGATGAGAGCTTATACTATAGAATTCAAAGGCAATTGGGATGATCACTTGCCGTTGCTAGAATTCACCTATAATAATATTTTTCACTCTAGTATCGGAATGAGACCATATGAAGCTCTTTATAAAAGAAAGTGTCGAAGTCTGATTTGTTCAAATGTTGAAGGCTTAAGACAAATCGAGGGACTGGACTTGATACAAGAAACTGTAGAAAAAGTTCAAATGGTCAAAAAATGTTTAAAAGCGGCTCAAGATCATTAGAAAAGTTATACAGATAGACATCATCGAGAAATGGATATAATATTGGAGATAAGGTTTTCTTAAAAGTGTCGCCATAGAAGGGAATTTTGAGATTTGGCAAATACAAAAAACTGAGTCCAAGATATATTGGACCTTATAAAATCATAGAGAGAATTGGACCATTAGCATACCGATTGGCTCTTCCAAAAGAATTATCTTTTATACATGACGTGTTTTATGTGTCGATGCTAAGGTGATACCGATCAGACCGAGTCACATTATACAAGAGCCTGAAATTGAGATCTCTAAAAAGCTGACCTATATGGAGGAACCAATTGAAATACTTGATCGGAAAGTAAAGCAATTGAGAAATAAAAAAATTCCGATAGTGAAAGTGAAGTGGGGCCACCATTCTCCGAAAGAAGCTACATAGGAAGTGGAAGAGCAAATGAAGCAGAAGTACCTGTATTTGTTCCCAGAAGTTGGTGAATAGTTAATTTTGGGGATGAAATTTTTTTAAGGGGGGAAGAAATGTAACATCCACTCTTTTTCATACGTATTTATGACGTATGTATTGTATTTTATGCATGTTAGATAGTGGGCTCCATTTAAGCTTAAGAATGTGTATAAGTTGTAGAGTAGGACTTAATTGTAAGGGAAGTTGGGAGTAGAATGTCATATTAGAAAGTTGTGGGTTAGTGTGTATTATACCTAAGTCATTAAGGAGGCAATAGGTAATGGTAGAGATAATTGGTTATATATATCTAGTTTTATTATTATTATTATTATTATTATTATTATTATTATATTAAGTGATGATTATTAATTAAAGTTAAAAAGACTTTGGGGTAAAATGGTGGAGTGTTTTAATTGGTTGTGTTTATATGTGTATATGTATGTGTGTATTTGTATGTGGTGTAGAGAGTTTGAGAAGAAGAAGAAGAAGAGTGAGTTTTGAGAGATTTTTGAAGAGCTTTTAATTTTGTTCAAGCTAGCAATCGATTGCCTTACGAAGCCATAAAAGGTCTTATTTTCATTTAAGAATCAATTGGTAAGTTTTCCTTATGTATTTGATTGAATTGGTTAAGTTTTTATTTTGGTTAAATTCAAGTCATATATGCTCTATTTTTTAGTCCTATTATTCTTGCCATAATTTGAGCTATAGAGCTCTGATTTTAGCATGGTTGGACTTCCTAGAAACTTCAGAGAGTCCTCTACATTTCTTATATTTTGAGCTTCAATTGATTTTACTGTTAAACTTATTTCAGTGCTCATGCTAAATGCTCTATTTTGCCCGAATGGATTCTAAAATTCATAGTTAATTCTATGCTTGTCTGAATTGAATGATTCCAAATGGAATTGGAAGAGGGCTCAAAACCCTAGTTTTAGTAAAAATTTGGGGGTTATTGGAATTGTGTGTGCAACTTTAGGTCATATTGAATTTTAAGTAATTAGTTGCTCTTTTGTGAAATTTGGAATGAATTGTAATGTTGATTATTGGATTTAGTACATAATAATGTGTAGGAGCTGATAAAGCTAGAGAAAAACTTACTCAATAGGGGGAGTTTTTCCTTGAGAAGGAGTTAAAGCTTTTTGGTAAGTAATTGTTAACACAATGCTTACATATATTAATTCTCATGCAACTATAGTTGTTTGTCTATATTGGTTTATGTATGCCAATTCTTGTGGTAAGAATGATGAATATATGTACATAAGGTTTATGAGAATATTGCATGGTTGATTGAGATTGTGTTATAGTGAATTGTGAATGTTGGCACCGATATTGTGCAAACCACTTAATGTGGTATGAATGAACACGTATTATTGTGAAAATGGATGGTGACTTGTGAAGAGTATATATATATATATATATATATATATATATATATATGCATTTTGATTGATGTGAAAAATGTGAGGAAAACGTGAGGTTGTGGAGACTGAGCTGAGCAGAGAGCCTCCACTGATTGTGAGAACTGGGACTAAGCTGGGCAGAGAGTCTCAGAAATGGTCACTTGTGTGAAAATATAAAATTGGGTAGATAAAGCCTAAGTGGCTATATGTGAGGAAATGTGAGACGATGATTTCGGCCGGATACTAACTTGCATAACATGCATTGTTGCATTACATTTGTCTATAAGTTGAATATGAGAATTGATATATGAATGAATATGAGATGAGCATAAGCTAATTTGGTACATTCTTTGTATATGTTTATTATTTGTTGAGTAAAAGAAAGGTTTGAGGTTATGTGATATTTGATGAAAGTGTATGTATGTTATACATTGTATAGGGAGTTTGTTTAGTACAAATTGGTGTACTTTTGGACAAGTTTCATGTCAGTAGCAAGCCAAGCTACTGGCGATTGCAAGCTACTAGCGATCACCAGTCTGTGCTCGCAGGCTAAGCTACTGGTGATGGCAAGCTACTGGCGATCGCTAGTCTATTCTCGTTGGCCAAGCTACTGGCAGTCGCCAGTCTATTCTCGTAGGCCAAGCTACTGGCATTCATAAGCTACTGGCAATCGCCAGTCTCTGGAATTAGCCTGGTAATGTTTTTGCTGGGTTTTGAATCTAAATTGATTTAAATATTTGGTTTGGGCCAAGATATTTATATTTACATGTATTGTACATTATTAAATGATATTATGTTTGAGTTTACGTATTTGGTGTGTAAACTAATTTTGTGTTTTTTCTTAATTAGTTCTTGAGAAGTTTTATTTATTGCATTATATTAATAATTGCTTATTGAGTCGCAAGCTCATTCCTTTACAATTATAATTTTCAAGACTCAGATAGTTAGACTAGCTTATGGTGCATCTTTGATAGAGCTTGAGGGTGTTTTCCTTGGAAGCTCAGGTGGGTCAAATCAAGCTTGGTGTTGACATCTTCATCCTCATGAGCATCTCACCATTTTGGCATTTGAAATTTTATAGTAGGACAAGTTGTTTTTGTATACATATGTAAAACTATGTACCTTATATAAACTTATAACTTTATATATATAACTTATCTTTTAAAAAAATTTATATTGCCACGTGTATGAGTTATAATTGAACACTTATATGTGGTATCTGGAGGGTGCTACAGTTTAAGTTTTGATAAACATATCTATTACGTTTTTCTGTTGCAGGAGAAAAATGTTAGTATTCTATATCTCTATTGTAATTTATTATCCTTTTTTTTTCATTAGTATCAGAGCATGTCTTCATGATTTAATACCATTAGCATGATTTTGTTGAAAATTAAATTGAAAATATAATTTTCATCCATTGGTTAATACACTGCAGTTTATGAAAATCTATATTTTTTTGTCCTGTAGTGCATATATATATTGTAATTTTTAATTTAATGTGAAAAATTAATATCACTATTTTAGAAGGGATATTTTTAAGTTTTGACCTTACCAATGAGATGAGGACATCCGAAAACTCCCCACTGGAAAAAGTCTGGATGACTAAATCGACAAGGAAGGTAGCGCGTGACTTTAATGCGCCACAGTCGGTGAGTGGAGCTTAGGCTCCACTCAGCAAATAAATGAGACACGTGAAGAGAGCTGATTGGTAGCTCAAGCCATGTGGTCCAATAGGCTTTTGCCACATGGAAGAAGTCACTGAGTCAATATCCACATGGCAGATGACGTGTCTACCACGTTAGCCCATATGACTAATCGGGGGCGACACATGTCTGCTATGTGGCAGACACGTAAACAAACCTTGTGACATGTGGCAGTGACATGGCCGCCACATCCGTTCTTGGGACCAATAGGATATCGACACGTGGTATACACGTCAGTGATATGGACCAATCACCTTGTGACATATGGCATCAATTAATTAAAAAAAAAAGAAATTTTACCCCGCTCGTGGGGTGACCCTTGTGAAAGGCACTTGCGGTGGCACTTGTTTGCGCGTGTGGGCTGTAGAAAACTCCATTTTCCTGATTTTTTGGTATAATTATTGTAAATTTTTTAGCATGTAGAAAATAATTTTTAATTTTTTCTTATTGTGAAAAATATTTAATTAGTTAAAAATTATTTTCTATCTTTAATAAAATAACTTATAAAAATTAGAATTTCAAAAATGCATTTTTTGGAATTTTTAGTGTCTCTATGCATAATGATATTAATTGAAAATAAGTTTTCAATTATCCTTAGATTGTTACTTTATGTAATAAACTAAAATTCTTTTTTCTGTATTATGTACAGAAAAGGAATTCATTATGCAAATACTCGTAGTCATTAGAAATGACCATTAAAGGCAAAGGGTCTGTCATCTTAGAAATAAAATTCGTAAGATGGCAAAGGGTCTGTCATCTTAGAAATAAAATTCGTAAGATGAGTATGGAGACTATGAGGCACTATGATGATATTGATGTATTAATTGAACATATGATACGTGTCCATAAAAAGATGCGGAGATGCGTTTTGTATGGTGGTTACTCTCGAGGTCGTGACCTTGATTGTTTTATGTCTGATATGGTAAAGACCCTTAATCGCGATGATTATGGGAGAATTTTACATCAAGCATAGTTTAATGAGATTAATCATGACTATATGGATGCTATAAGAGTATTCTTGAAAATCATATTAAGAAGAGGAATGATGAGATGGTTCTTCCTCCTGAAAACATGTTCATAAAAAGTGGATGAATTGTGAAGCATCTACAATACAGAAGGAAAATGCTATACTTTGTCCTTTATGGACTCAAGTATAGTCTTTATAGGTCTCACTCCTTATTGAGCATTTATATGCTAAATGCGACAGTTCCTTAAAATAGTTTAAGTGACTATTGTTTTAGTGATATCATTTGATGTTTAGTACATCATTATTTTAATTATGATTGTTGGATTTGGATGTTCATTTATGTTTTTGGTTTCTTTTACAATTTCTTAATAAATGTTTGAGATACATGTTACCAATAAATGCAATTTCTTATTTTGCTTATTTAATTACGTTTATTTGCAATATTTGAATGTATTTATTTATTGCATTATTTGAAATTATTATGAAAAGGACCAATAGTATGATCATAAAACTTTGGAGTTAGAGAACTTAAAAGTTTGATCCAATAATCTTTACTACTATGCAT
The DNA here is from genome assembly GCA_949673435.1 of Macaranga tanarius. Taxonomy (NCBI): domain Eukaryota; kingdom Viridiplantae; phylum Streptophyta; class Magnoliopsida; order Malpighiales; family Euphorbiaceae; genus Macaranga; species Macaranga tanarius. The sequence continues at coordinate 12,765 of CATIWO010388463.1, forward strand.
AAACTATTAACTAGTAATATCAAACATTAGAACTTGGATGATAATTGGAAACTTAGTGACCTCTTCGATTCTAGGTCTAGTGGGAGATTTTATTGGTTAATATGTCTATTAGTTATGTGCATTGCATGTTCTCCTAATGAAGTGCAACCATTAATCATTAAAGATCATGAGGATCAACAATAACAACTGCCACCAAGTTCATTGTTACTAAGCTTAATAAGGACCTCAAGTTGAATGGGGATAATTATGAGGTCTGGAGCATGAAAATTCAATATGTGCTCAAAGAATAAGAGGTCTTGACATGCTGAATGTTGTTATGACTGAGCCTGAGGATGGATCCACTATTCAATATAGGCAGGATAGAGAGGTGTACCAAACATGGAAGAAGAAGAATTCTTCTGCTCGCATCATTCTGCTTAGCTCAATGGATGATGACATTACTAAGCAATTCAAAAGGTTTGAGAATGCAATGGAACTTTGGAATGCTTTGAGGGAAAAGTTTGGAGGTGTGTCCTTGACTAAGCTTCGCTCATTGACCATTAAGTTCGACACCTACAAGAAATATCCTGATCATATAATGAAGAAATATCTAAGAGAGATGTCCAATATGATCAGTGAATTGAATGATGTTGGTCATGTGTTAACCAAGGAGCAAAAGATTTAAGTTGTCATCTACTTTTTGCCTAATAGTTGGGAGCACATGAGGATGCACCTAACACACTCAAAGAACAAAAGGAACTTTGAGGATGCTGTGCGACATTTAGAGTTAGAGGAAGATCGACTTGTGTCAGTCAAAGTCAATGCACAAGTACATTACGCTCAAGGAAGCTCCTTTGTTGGAATGAGTTCCAATAATAACAAGCACAAAAATCAAGGCAAAAGGGCCGAAAAGGTAAAAGTAAGAACATAAGAAGAAGGGAAGGTCAAAGAATAAGAGAAAGACCAATGTTGCACATGTGAAGTGCTACAACTATCAACAAAAGGGGCACTATGCAAAAGATTGCACTGAGCTTAAGAAGCTACACCCTATTTACTCATATGTAAGTGAAGCTTGTGTATCTAGTTCTCTGTTCTTAACTGAATTTAATCCTTTATGGGTTGTTGATTCAAGAGCAACTGACTATATAATAAAGGATCGTGGAACCTTCGTAGATTTTCAATGAGTACTTGATGGAGAGAGATAGATCTATATAGAAAATAATGTAAGGATTTTAGTTAAGGGAATAGGCACATGTAAATTAGTTTTACGTGGTGGTCGAACCCTTCTCCTACATAATGTTCTCTATGCTCCAAGTATTCATAGGAACTTAGTCTCTATTCTTATTTTATTGAAATTTGGTTTCAATTGTTACTTTTATGATGACAACATACGTTTGTGTTTGGGTACAACATTTTATGGTTCTGGTTTTATTATGGATGGTTTCATTGTTATGGATGTTGATTATGTCGATTTCAATAATAATGCTAGTTTTTCTATAATTACTTCTTTGCATGATCATAAAAATGATGTGAATTTATGGCATGCTAGATTAAATCGCATTGGCTAAGATCAAATGAATCGAACAGTAAAACAAGGTTTCTTAGGTAATTTAGAAAAAGTTAAATTATCTACTTGTGAGCATTGCCTTAAAGGAAAACTAACTGGAAAACCATTTGGTAAAGCAACTAGAGCTGAATTTTCTTTACAATTAATTCATTCCGACGTATATGGTCCAATAAATATGAGGGCTAAGCATGGGGCCTACTACTTTATCACCTTTATATATGACTATTCTAGATATGGTCACGTCTATTTAATATCCCACAAATCTAAAGCTTTAAGTTGCTTCAAAACTTTTATGAATATGGTGGAAAATCAATTAGATAGAAGGATTAAAGCCTTGAGAACCTACTGTGGTTGTGAATATCTTTCTAAAGAATTCAAGACTTTATATGATGAAAAAGGAATTGAGTATCAGTTGTCTATTCCTAGAACTCTTTAACAGAATGGAGTTACTGAAAGAAGAAATAGGACTCTTTTTTATATGGTTAGATCTATGATGGCACAAGCAAATTTACTAACTTCCTATTGGGGAGATGCATTGTTTACTACCACTTATGTTCTAAACCGTGTGCCCTCTAAGTATATTACTACTACCCCATATGAGTTATGGACTGGTCAAAAACCCAACCTTAGCCATTTGAAACCTTAGGGTTGTGCTGCCTATGTTCATGATACCTTAAGTAAATATGGAAAATTAGGTTCAAAAGGTAAAAAGAGTATCTTTGTGAGATACCCTAAAGTGTCAAAAGGATACGTTTTCATAGGTGAGCACGAAAATAGCACAGTGATAGAATTTGAATAATAAGACGTCGTATTCATTGAAGATGAATTTCTTAAGTTGGGCAATGTAGGTTAAGACTATACTCTTTATGAGACCCAAGAAATTGACAATCAAAGATCACTCCATTCGAGTGGGAGAAATCTAGAGGAAGAAGATAATAGTCTTGCACCTCTAGACGATCCGGATGTTCATGATCTTGAGTTAAGAAAGAGTATGATTCCTGACTCCTGTGGGAGTATAGAACTTGAACCAAGTGGGAGCATTCCGAATTATGATGAATATATAAGGCATGTTTATCAAGATTCTGAATTACGAAGATCACAAAGAAAGAGTGTTCTACCTAAAAGATATCGATCTGATGGTATGAGTCAAGCTATTTTAGTTGACCTACAAGAAGATGATGAGTCGAGAAATGTGTCTGAAGCTTTTTCATGTCCTATCAAAGGTGAATGGATTAAGGCAATGGAAAAAGAAATGGCATCCATGAGATTAAATTATGTTTTAGAATTAGTTGACCTACCAAGAGGATGCAAAGCAATTGGGAACAAATGGGTTCTCAAGATCAAGAGAAAGGCTAATGGAAGTATCGAAAGATACAAGGCTCGCCTAGTAGCACAAGGTTGTACACAACAAAAAGGGATTGACTATAAGGAGAATTTTGCTTCTGTTGTAAGATTTACATCCATAAAGTTAATTCTAGCTATAATGGCAAATTTAGACCTACAGCTACATCAAATAGAAGTAAAGACTGCTTTTCTCAATGGAGAATTGGATGAAGAAATTTATATGCAACAGCTAATAGGTTTCAAATAAAAAGCAGTGAACAAAAGGTTTGCAGATTACTGAGATCAATATATGGCCTTAAACATCTTCTAGATAGTGGTATGATCGGTTTTATAATGTTATTTCAAATAACTTTATTATGAACTTATGATAGATGAAGATCACTGTGTTTATTCCCAAAGCTCTAGAAGTAAATTTATCATCATGACATTATATATTAATGACATACTTATAGCTGAAAATAATGTTGAATACCTAAAGGACATCAAAAGTTAGTTGTCGTCTAATTTTGAGATGAAAGATATAGGTGATGCAGTATATATTCTTGCAGTTAAGAGTACAAGAGACCGTTCGAGAAGGTTGTTGTCTCTCTCTCAAGAGACATATATCAACAAAGTCCTCAAAAGGTGCAATATGTAAAACTGCAAATCCATAAGTAACCATATAGCTAAAAGAGAGACTCTTAGTAAAAGAATGTTTCCCCAAACATAATAAGAGGTTGAACGTATGAAGAACGTTCCCTATGTAAGCACCGTTGAAAGTCTTATATATGTAATATTGTGTACAAGACTTGATATTTGCTATGCTGTTGGGATAGTAAGTACATATCAGTCCAACCCAGGTGAAGCACATTGCAAGGCAATTAAGAGGATTTTGAGATACTTGAAAGCAACTATGGACTACTCGCTATGTTATCAAGGAAAGGATCTATAATTGAGAGGATACACAGATGCTGATTGGGCTAGAGATGTAGATGAGAGGAAATCTATATCTGGTTTTATTTTCTTGTTAGGCAATTCTTCCATCTCTTAGAATAGCAAAAAATAAATATGTGTTACCTTATCAACAATGGAAGTTGAATTCATTGCTTTCTCAAGTACTGTCCAAGAGGGAGCATGGCTTAAAAGATTCCTAGATCATCTTAAAGTAACTTCCTCTGAAGAACCTGTGACAATCATGAGTGATAGTTAATTATCAATAGCTTATATTAATAATCCCAAGTTCCATATTAAGACTAAGCATATTGACATCAAGTATCATTATGTTGAAGACATAGTTGCACGAGGAGAAATGAACTTAAAGCATATTTCTACGCATGACATAATAGTAGATCCGTAGATAAAAGCTGTCACTAGAGATGTGTTTAAGAGGCACATTAAATATTTTAGTTTTTATAGATTTTAGATAGTACTTTACTTATCATGTAATTTGAATATGATTTGTTATATGTTTATTTTCAATAAATATGTGGATGTTCATTTGGCAATACACAAAGTATTAGTATTAAATATATATGACATTCAAAGCATGTTGGACAAAGAAGTAACCCACTCAAATGAGTGTTTACCTTAATTTTGTTAAATGAGTTTTAATAAAGATTAGAATGAGGTAGTATTTTAAACAAATAAGGGAGTTACGAGAGCCCGTTTAATATACGTATGCAGTTTTACTTAAGTATTACATAAATTTTAATTTAAGTGCGAGATAAAATCTTACATTTCATGATTTGTAAGTAGATTTATATAATCTTTAAAAGGAGAATTAAAGGTAATTCTTCTTAATTCTGTGTTTATGGCCAGAAATAACTTCAATTAAGTATTAAGGTTTTGTGTTGAGATACACCTAAATGTGTAGCTTTTGTATAGTGTTAAATATATATGATTTTAATTATTTTGAAACATGCGCTCTTTTTAAGAAAAGAATAAGCACCATAATACATGATTCATACCATGCATGTGAAAGCCGACCAGGGATGAAAAGTTATAAAAATAATCAAATGATCTCAACCTTCTCTAATATGAGACCCGTTCCATAAACTTATGCTTTTTGGAAACCTACCCTTAAGACCTGGGGCCTATTTCTAAAGTATGATTTGATGTAGTTGTTTTAAAAAAATCTCTGAAAGGTCATGAGAGATACGGCCTAGAGGAATTGACTGGATAAGCAAGTTAAACCATATGATAGGAATAGTGTATGAGGGGAAGATTACTGATATGCTACATTCAATGTTTTCATTGTTCACTGGCTAGCCTATTATGAGTACCATAAGTGGTGCATACATAATAGTGGACATAGAATATTGCTAAGAGATCAAGAGGCAGCAGTAAATGCAAAGAAGTAATCTGGGGTAAGGCATATGTCAAGATATAATATCTACCATCGAGACGCTATACATCTCTAATAAGTGTATAGCATAAGTGCTCCCGTTATATGCTGGTCGCACGATCTATTTATCAGTATGAATGGGATGAAAATTGAATATGTTCAGTCATGTGAAAGTAGGAGATGTTGGATTATGACACCCATGACTTGACATAATCCATTAGATAATATGAGAAATTATCTAATAATAATTAGTATTGGTTTTGGACTATAACATTGTATTCCTATTTTTTATATAAATAAAAGATTAAAGGAATTAATAATGGTGATATCTCATAATATACATATCTTTTAATATACGTAACTCTTTCTCTACACAAAAACTCTCTCTACACAGAGAAAAAGTTCTCTATATAGAAATTATTTCTCCCATCATTGTTCATCCCGGTGTTATTTAGATCGTGAAAATAACAGCCTTTACTCTAGTAGTTTAGGTTTCAATCAACATATCTATTACGCTTTTTCGCTGCAGGAGAAAAAGGTTAGTAATCTATATCTCTATTGTGATTTATTATCCTTTTTCTTTCATAAATAATTAATTATAGTCATAAATTTAAAAATAGTATAGAGAATTTTTTGGTAGAGAGAAATATAAAAAATAAACATTATTAAAAATATAATGTATAAGTACTTTAAAAACAGAAAATTAATGTTAAAATATTAAAAAATTCCTTTATAGTGACAAATTTTAAGTAATTAAAATTAATTTAATTATTTTTTATTATCTAATGACTAATTACGATTATAAGCTAACAAATAGTATATAAACCTTTTTTTTGGGAAAAGTATTAAAGTTAAGAAAATATTAAGAACAAAAATGTTTAAAAAAGTGACGTATAATAAATGAAAGTATTCTTCCTACTCTAATTAGGTTAACTCTTTTTTTATAATATAAATAAAATTAGATAATATAATTTTAAAAGTTTTATTAGATTAAATTTAATAAGTAAACAATTAAAATTAATTATGTAAATTTGTTAAACTTACAATAAATTATTACACTATTAAATTTGTAATATCGAATTATTATATAAATATATAATATTTTATTATTTTTAATAATAATAATAATAATAATAATAATAATATAAAATAATAAATTTAATATTTCACATATAATCACGAGTCAAATAATTTTCTATTCACGTGTGTAGTTTACTAGTATGTTTAAAATAAATGTTTGTGCAAAATATCATTTGTACCACATATGAACACCTGCTAATTTTTTGATTTTAAAGGAGTAGTAATTTATGTTATTAGTGTAAAATTTTTTTTGTTTTTGGCAATTTGAGGTTCTAACTTTTTTTTATGACAAATGAATATGTGAATTTGTAAATAATTTATAATTTGGTATATATAACAGGTCATTGTTAATAATTAACATTATCATACTCAAATTAATACTCCAACTCAATATTAATTTGTAATAGAATCAGTTTGATTTAATTAAAAATTCAAATAAGCAAAAAAAAAAAATTGAGATAATCAACAATAATTTAAATGGCAAGTCACATTATTTTTAAATTATATTTATATTTTCTAATTTTTAATTATTTAATTAGTAAATAAAATTTATATAATTGTATAATAAAATAAAAATACTTTTGAATTATAATGTAAAATTATGTAATACTTTTGAATTATAATGTAAAATTATGTGTTAAAATTATATTAATTAAATAAACTAAATTATAATTTTTTTACAGGTTCATATACTCATTTGCCTAAAAAAAAACATATTGACCGGAAATCATCTACTAACCACACTAACCATTACATACATTTGGTCAATCAGCTCCAATTTAAAAGTTTGTATTACACTCAATCTAGAAGGCATGTGAAATAATGTATTTAAAAATAATAATATTAATTTAATATGTTTTTACTCAAAAATTAATAATAATATTTTTTATAAGTATTAGTCCTATTATTATTTAAAAGATGCGGTATGAATAATAATAATAATAATAATAATAATAGTCCTATCATCATCATCATCTATAACTAATTAAAGATGTGGCATACACATTCAATGTTGTTCATATAATTACAGAACATGGTGAAGTCTGTGTACCTGGCATGCATCAACATTGCAAGTTTAACTGCATCTTCTTGTCCAAAAAGTCAATGTAAAGGGAGAACCTGCTTTATTACTGGTGTAATAACAATACTAACGCGTTATTTCGCAACAAAATTCTTGTTATATACAGTGTGGCTCACGGTACAGAGTCATTTGCCAGTGAGGAATGAGAATAAATTGAAGAATGAGATAGAAGATATAGCAACAAACCTTTTTTTTTTCTTTAACGCCAATGAAATTCATTGAACTTAAGAAAAACTGTTTACATCAAACTCAAACAGCTTTGCAAAGCTATCAGGAAGGGCACTAATGTTTCCTTTACATAAAAACAAGGCATTGTTTTTTGATAACCAATCTGCTAACCTATTAGCTCTCCTGGGCACCATATTAAATTCACAGCTTCGAATCATTGAGCTTTTCTGCCATATATCCTCCAAAATTACAGCTAGGTCCCAAGGCACAATTCCATACTTATTTTTGCAGAATCTGAAAACAGACTCGTAATCTGTCTCAATAATTACCACTTGTAAATCACTTTAAATGGCCCATTGAATAGCTTCTTTTACTGTACTAGCTTCTGCTATCAAAGGAGAACTACACTTATCTTTCCCGTGCCAACATGAATGATCTTGCCACTGCTGTTTCTACAAATAAAAGCTATTTGACCAGCTCTATTGATTGGATGAAAAGAGGCATCACATTTAACCTTCAATATACCACTAGAAGGATGAGACCATAATGTATAACCTGGTTGAGTTGCTTCCCTGTTCCGCGAACCTTGTTGAATAGGTTCTGAATCATTAATTCTGCTCCACCATATATTAGCTCTCTTCACAATTTGTTATGGTTGATCTAATATTGCAGAGAAAATAAACTCATTCCTAGATTTCCAAATCTGCCAGCAAAGCCCTGCAACATACTGCATTAAATTTGGGGAATTAACTTGGGATAACATTTCATGAATTGAAAGCCACCAATTCTTAACAGAAGAAAAACCAAACTCATTAGGAATATAACCCATTTGACTGGAAAACCATATTCTTCTAGTTCTATCACAAAGAAACAGGATGTGCTCCGTTGTTTCAAGTTCACAACCACAAATAGCACAAGAAGTATCTAAGGCACATCCTCTTTTAAATAAATTCTCTGTAGATGCTATTGAGTTCGTTACACACCTCCAAAAAAATATATATATATTTGGAGGAACTGATAGCTGCCAAATAGATTTCTAGAGTTTTGACTCATCAGAACTAGAACTGATAGCATTTGAATTTTCAACAGATTGATCTTTTACATTTTTCAATAGCCTATTCCCTGACTTGACAGAGTAAATGCCATTTTTATTGTAGTGCCAGATCATTCTCTCTCTTACGAAGTTGCCTACAATTGGCGTTCTGAGGATGTTTTCAATTTCTTCGGAGGAAAAGAAATCTAAAAGCAATTCAACTCTCCATTACCCATATTGATCAACAAGATCCTTCACATTGCAATCAGATGATCTGCTAGATTGTATCCGAAAGCCCTCCATGTTAGGTAGCCAAGGATCATCCCAAAACTCTTAAACTTTTGCCCCATTCACTACATTCCATCTACATCCTTTTAATAGAAGAGATCTCCCTGGAATAATACTAGCCCAAATCCAAGAAGGTTTGTGGCCTAACTCTGTTGTGAGGAAATCAGAATGAGGATAATAGATACCTCTCAATAATTTTGCAGTAAAAGTGTCTTGATTCTGCATTATCCTCCAAGCCATTTTTGCCAACATAGCAGTGTTAAATAATTCTAATTCCCTAAAGCCCAAGCTACCTTCCAGCTAATTCTTCGTCAAAATTTTCCAATTCACCCAGTGTATGGACTTCTCTTTCAAACCTTAACACCACCAGTATCTTCTAATGTCTTTCTCAATTTCTTTAATGATACCATGGGAAGCTTACAAACAGACTTAATATAATTTGGAATTGCTTGAATGATAGCCTTGATTAGCACTTCTCTTCCTGCTATAGATAAAAATTTGCTCTTCCACCCTTGGACTTTATCCAGGATCCTTTGCACTAGAGATTGACACATTTTTTTTTTGGATCTGCCCCACTTTGTTGGAATACCCAAATAGTTGCCAAAACTATTAGATTGCTTTATTCCCCGAATTTGAATAATCTAGTACTTCACATTGTCAGGAGTATTTTCACCAAACAATATTTCTAATTTATGCTCATTTATACTCTGTCCAGAGGCCTGTGTGTACAGATCAACAGTTCTTTTTAATTCTCTTGCCTGCTCAAAAGAAGCAACCCCACACAACATCGTATCATCCACAAAGAAAGAATGGGTTAAGGGTGGGAACCTGGGTTTAATTTTATAACCCTTAATACTCCCATTTTCAACTTATGAAGAAAATATCCTAGAAAGAACGTCAGCCACAAGAATGAACAAGGAACAAAATAATTAGTAGGTTTACCATTAACAGTAACTAAGAATCTCACAGTTTTCACACACCACAGATCATATCTACCCAACGTTTATGAAAGCCCAGCCTATTCAGAACCATCTCCAAAAAACCACCCCATCCCACCTTGTCATAACCCTTGGCCATATCTAGTTTAATAGCAAGAGCCCTAACCTTCCCCTTTCTTTTAGAGTTCAAACCATGTATAGCCTCATGAGCTATAATAATATTCTCCTGAATACACCTACCAAGTACAAAAATATTATGCTGTGAAGACACTGAAACATCAAGGAGAGGCTTTAGTCTATTAGCCATCACCTTAGAAACTACCTTGTAAATGTAGTTGCAACAGCTAATTGGGCGATAATCATTCAAAGAGGTAGGAAACTTTCTTTTTGGCACCAAAGCAATATTTGTTTTATTAATAACATCAGGAAAGGAGGCTGAGATAAAGAACTGTTGGACTAACCTAATGACATCTGCTTTCACTACTTCCCAATTTTCCTGATAAAAGACACTCGAGAAGCCATCTGGACCTGGGGCCTTCAATCTGCCTATTTCAAATACAGTTTTTGAATTTCAGCTTCTGAAACTGGCATAAGCAGTCTCTAATTCATTTCTTCAGTCACTAGCATTGGGATTACTTGCAACACCTCTGGGTTCACAATAACTGCCTCAGTTTTGTAAGCATTTTTACAAAAAAGATAAACTTCCTTTTTTATTTGTTCATCTAAGCATAACTAGCTCCCATCAGCTTGTTTTAACTTAAGAATGTGATTTCTTTGTCTTCTCTGGATAGTTGTTAAGTGGAAAAACTCCGTATTCTTGTCACCCTCATGTAACCATTGAATTATGGCTCGTTGCTTCTAAAATAGTTCCTCTTACAATCATAATCTTTGAAGTTCTTTCAATACTCTCCCTTTGTTTTGGATTTCATTGGTGTAGGTTCCCCTCATCAAAGCCTCTAACTTTTCGTTGATTTATTTAATGCGAGATAGGCAATGCGTACCTCTTTGCTTGCTCTAATCCTGCAATGCTTTCCTGCTCTCCTGAAGTTTTTGTGTAAGAGTGGATCCTGCATTCAAGTTAGGATTCCCCTCTGATGCAGATGAGGTTGCTTGTGCTTTTATGGAGAAATTTGAAAAATTTCGATAATGGCATTTTCATAAATACAGGCAACTTTGGAGTTTCAGATTTTGACGTTTTCAAAGACCAATTTCATTGGAAACGGGCCAAGGATCGAAACTCACAAGCTTTGCTTGTGGTGTCCCATGTTTTTCGGCCAAATTCCATCGTTTAGGACTCGAAAAATATGCTTTAGTATTTTTTTGGACTTTTTTGTAATTTCTTTTTTCTATTAGGATTTGGTTTAGGGTTTTCTATTTAAGGATTTTTTGTTATTTTCGAAGACAGTTTTTTTGATTAATTGAATTTGCGTTTATTCCAAAATTCT
>CATIWO010388569.1:0-16494 GCA_949673435.1 Macaranga tanarius
TATCTCTTATAGGTAAATAAATAAGTTCTCTTTTCTTTATTCACACCATCAACTAACAGTATAAAAAAAAAATAGTGCAATTTGATAGTTAACTTGATTAATATCAAAAATTAATTTCAGATAACTTTTTGTATTAATTTGATGATTTTATATAGATAAATTTTTGTTTATTACGAGTATTATTATATTTAATGTCAGATTTATAATATATATTTTAAAAATAAAGTGATAATATATATAGGCCTGTTGGTATTAAAAATCACAAATTTTTCAAGTTTTTATAAATTTATACCAAATTTAAAAATTTAGTCAAATTAGTCTAATTTGACATATTATTTACAATTTTAGCACAATTGTAATTTGATCATAAATTAAAAAATAAAATATATACGTGACATTTGAAATGAACTAGTTAACATCTATTATTATAGTTTCACATTCATATGAAGACTTAAAACTAGATAAAAAAATAATATGAATATAGTTTTTATAAATTAAATAAAATTTTCATTCACATTTTATATTTTATTAAATTATTAAAATTAAAGTCTAACAGCTATAATTCGTATTTGGATGGTGTAGGTATATAACTTACAAAAATATATATTAATTACTTTACTGTAAATGTCATATATTGATCAAATTGTAATTGTGTTAAAATTACAAATAATATATTAAATTGGGCTAATTTTATCAAATTTTAAAATTTGGTATAAATTTGCACAAAGTTGAAAAATTTGTAATTTTTGACATCAATATGTTATATATATATATATATATATATATATATATAGTATAATTGAAAATGATAAACCTGAATAAACCTACCAGTCATTGACTACGTGGACACACACAGGATTACCCATCCAATCAAGTGCACATCCATGCATAACCCACACAGGATCATCATTAATTAGGATTTTTTTTTTTTTTTTCTGTAAGTTTTAAGTTCCGTGGACTTCTGGAAGAGTGAATGGAGGAAGGGGGAGGGGGATCAAACCTCCGCCCTCTACTGGATAGGAGACAACATAAGATTTTTAAATCCGCACAGTTGGAGGAAGAGACTTGGAATACGAACCTGAATCCTAATAATACTTTTGGAGTCACTTGCCATCCAGACTAGTGGTCACGGGCTCATTAATTAGGATTTTGTTTATATAGTTTTGTTGAGCTATTAATTAGTGCGATTGATTGTATTTGTATGGTCCCTCTCCATGGGTGCTTTTTGTTCTTTGTTTTTTTCTTTTCACCTTGGTCAAGTCGACATGGAGCTTTCATCTGGGTACAGATTCTGTTGGAAAAATTAACTTCTATCTATTCAACTTTTCTATTACAACCAAACAATATTTATGTATATTAAATAATTATAAATATAATTTTAAAAAATTAATAAATTTAGTTTTTTAAATTTTAATTATATATATATATATATATATAGATATCTTTTTAAAAGATATTTGTAGAAATTAAGAATTATGAAAAGTGTGTGAATAAAAGTAAAAGACTGAGAATATTAAAAATTTTAATTATATATAAATTATAAAATATAATTTTTGACATTTTAAATTTTAATTAATTTAATTTAGTTCTCATGAATAGTTCAAGACTTCAAGTGGCAAAAGGTAATAGAGAGTAACTGAGAACATTAAAAATTTTAATTATATATAAATCATAAAATATATTTTTTGACATTTTAATTTTTAAATTTTTTAATTAGTTTAATTTAGTTCTCATAAATAGTTCAAGTGGCAAAAGGTAGTAGAGTTCAAGGTTCCAACTTAAATTATTTATTTTTAAATTTTTTTACTAAAAATCAAATTATTTAAAACTGAGTTTAGATAAGAATCAACCTCAAGTTTAACAATAATTACCATTTGGTCTTTTTTCTTTGAAGTGAATAAATTTTTTAAAATTAATTTTATTAACTATTACTCACTTTTGTAAAAAAACAAATTAATAAATATAAAAAACATACTCCCACAAAATTATTATATAATACTGACAAGTTTTATCTCTTTTCAAAACAATCCGTCGAGCAACCAATGAATTTTGTTTTTGACGAACCGGCTCTCTTTGGATGTTTCCTGCTCTCTCTCCCTCTCCCTCTCTCTATTTATATATATATATATATATAAATAGCGATTTTTTACTACAATACAAATATTTGTATCTATACAAATGAAATTACAATCGTTAGATTAATTTTTATTTAATTACAACCATTGATTATATTGGTGTATCAATACCTGTAAAATATATCAATGGTTATAATTAATTAAATTTTAATCTAACAGTCTTAATTTCAGTTGTATAGATACAACTATTTGCACTGTAGAATAATTAATATATATCATTTTTCGCAAAACATGTTAGGTTGAATTCATAGTTTCATACCTGAACTTTACACGATTAATCTGTAACACTCCTCAACTTTTATTATTTTTAATTCAACCTTTAAACTTTTATTTTGAATAATTTTCACCCTTAAATTTGTACTTTTCAATTCTATTTAATTCATACAATTTTAAAATGGACAAATATTTAATTTTAAATGACTTTAAATATATAAAATGTTAAAAATTAGAGTCTCAATATAATAAAATTAAAATTAAAAATTAATAAAAAAAGTTAGAAAATTTTATTTTTAATAATATTTCTTCTTTTAATTTAATATTATTTTAGTGCATATAAGTTCTTTTTTCATTCATATCAACATTCATTTCTAGAAAATATTAATTTTATGTATTGTAGGGGTTAAATAGGTTCAAAATAAAAGTTTAAAGGTTGAATAGAAAATAATGAAAGTTGAAAGGTGTCAAAAGTTAATTGCGTAAAGTTCAGGGGTGAAACTATCCATTTGGCCTTACATGTTATATAATTTAAAACAAGCCATTGGTATATTATTTTGTAGAGTCATTCTACAGTGCAAATGGTTGTATCTATATAACTGAAATTAAGACCGTTAGATTAAAATTTCATTAATTATAACTATTGATATATTTTACAGGTATTGATACACCAAGTTAATCAATGGTTGTAATTAAATAAAAATTAATCTAATCAATGGTTGTAATTAAATAAAAATTAATCTAACGGTTGTAATTTCATTTGTATATATAGATACAAACGTTTACACCGTAGTAAAAGCCTATTTTATAATTATATATCTATTTTTAAAAATTAAAAATTATTTTAATATCAATAATAATTACTTAATTATAACTTAATTACATATTATTTAAATATGATTAAGGTCTATTGTATTTTTTAAATATTAGATAATTGAAATTATTTGACAACAATAAAGAATTTATGAGAAATAATGTCAATTCAAATTTTATAAGTTTAAAGATAATATTATAATAAATTATTATTTTACTTATTTGAAAAATTTTAATAATAGAATTATTGGTTTATTGAATATTAGTTATAAGAAAGATGCTTGTCTAAGATAATATTTTTACTTATTTTATTCAACAAATATTATAATGTTTCACTAGTATTTCATTTAATAGATAGCTCATATATCTTTTTTATTAGTTCAAATTTTATCATGTATTCATTTTTTATATTCATATTTTTTTATTTTGTTTCCTAGGATAATGAGGATTTATTAATTAATTTTTAAGATTTTTTTAGAAAATAAAAAATCTATTTTCTCTATATAACAATCTAATATTACAACCTCATTAACCTATAATTTATTACAATTTTAGTGAATTTTCTACTTGAATAATGACACATAATTTCTTCAATATTTTTTAATATTAGTATTTTTATTTACATTTAAAGTAATTTCATGTAATATTTTTTTTAATTTTAGCTAATAATTAGATAATAAAATTAACTAATTTAATTTTAGTTCTTTTCATTGTTAAATTTTAATAAAATATATAAGAACAATAATTGTACTACTTTCAATATAATAAAAATACTACTCTTAAATAAATTATATGCCTTATTTTTTTACAATATCACAATAGTTAGATATAAAACAAATAGAAATTATAATTAATTTAATTTAAATCTTTAATTATTAAACTTTATTTTAATAAAATTTTTAAAAATAATAAAAGTATTATTGTATCTATTTGCAAAATCTAATAACACAAATTTAATAAAGTTATAATTATTACAATTATAATAAAATTTATATTTGAAAAATTATGCAACCAACTTCCAATATTTTTTACATTAATATTTTTTTTCTACTTTGAAAATAATTTTATATAATATTTTTAAAAAAATATAGTTATAATTAATTCAATTTTATATAATATTTATAATTATAATTATAAAATACAATTACTAATTAAACATCAATATTTTTGTCCATTTCAAAAATAATTTCACAAAATATATTCTATTTGAGTTAATAATTAGAAAAAAATTATTTAATTTAATTTTATTCTTTCCTTACTTGAATTTAATAAATTATTTGAAATTATTAGATAAATAAAAAATTTTAGTTAATTTACTTTTAATTATTGTCTAATTAAATTTTAATCTAATAAAATTTTTAAAAATAATAAAACTTTATGTTGTCTACAAAGAAATTCAATATTATCAAATTAATGGAGTATTTATAGTTTATTATAAGGTTAATCATTTTTTAAATAAAAATATTTTACAATGTTACAATTTTTCTACTTCAGAAATAATTTTGTGAAATATTTTTAAAAACATTTATGATCATAATTAATCATAAGTTAATAAAATTATTTATTATTAAAGTTATTAAAAAATAATAAAAAGTATTATTTCGTGTATATAACAATTCAATTTTACAATTTTAATAGATTTACAATTTATTACAATTTTAATAAATTTTCTACTTGGAAAAATACACATCATTCTTATGATATTTTTTAATGTCAATATTGTTCTCCACTTTACAAGTAATTGCACATAAAGTTTTTGTTTTAGTTAATAATTATTATAATAAACTTATTTTGATTTTTTCTTAATAAACTTTAATCAAAAGAATTAAATGTAACATCTGTATCCTCAGAACTGGGTTAATAAAATTTACAATTTAATTAAATATAATTGAGTGTTATTTTTGGGTGAATTTGATTCGGAAGATTTAATGAAAATAAATCAAGTTTAGTAAATTTGGATATAATTGAAAGTAATCAAGGACCAAATTAAAAGAAGAATATACGATGAAGACTTATGAGTAATGTGTTAAAATTTAAGGGATGAAAAAAAAAAAGAGCTTCTGCATTAAAAACGCAGAAGAAGAAGAAGAAAAAGAAGAAGAAGAAAGAAGAGCTTGTGGAAGCAGAAGGAGAAGATAGAGATGTAGCACTATAGCTAGGGTTTCTGCCTTCAAGAATTTAGAGAAAACAAGTGCTGAATCTTATGAGTGTATTTTTTTTAGTTGGTTTTCTTGATTTCAATTCAATTTGTGAAGATTTGAATGTGGTTATATTGTATGAATTTAAAGTTAATTGTATATATTATCAAGTTATACATGAGCTAGAATAGTTAAAATATGTGTTGTGGGATTTTATGAAAAAATTGCATATAAAAACTTGAATTTTTAGTTGTAGTTCTATCAATTTTTTATTGCAAAATACATTTATGATGCGGTTAGGCGATGCCTCAGTGGCAATGAGGTGACACCTCAATGAGTAGAGAAGGCGCCTCAGTATTAAGGCGACACCTTAGTTCAGAGGAGGCACCTCAATACAGAGACGGCGCCTCAGTGGCCAAATTTTGTGAATTAAATGGAGTTAAATGTAAATCTTAGAACTTAAACTTAACTAGAAACATATATAAACACACATAAATATTAGAATTGCTATGATTGAATCAAAATGGGTTAAATCGAACATGTTATCAACATTATGAGGAATTAAATTATAGATATATAGAGTAATATGGATAAATTCTTAAGTCTCAGACACAGAGACTATAACCATAGTTAAGTTACATAAAATTGAGTAAATATCGAATTAAATATATGAAACTAAACTAAATCAAAAGACATAATCTAAACGATAATGGAATGGAGTTATTGCAAATTAATAATGCAATATGGAAATAAACACGTGTACCTTTTGATACATATATTTGTATATGTGTGTGTGTGTGTGTGCGTGTGTGTGTATATATATGTATATAGTACTATTGAGGGTGAGTTAGGCAACCTAATGATAATTGTCTTTGGGACAACACATGGATTCAAAAATACCTTTGGGGTAAATCTATGTAGTTGATAAATATGCATACGACATTATTGAGAAATAATGTTAAGAGATATAGTCAGTGTGAACTGTACGAGAATTTTAAATTGTAATACTGAGAATTGTGATACGTGGATCACAGTGGTATATCTGAGTGATATAATAATATGGTGAGATAGTATATTATACAATAATTATATATATGAGTATGAAACGAGATAATAAGCTCAGAAAAGTATAATATACAATACAGAAAAAGTGATGAACAAATTATTAAAAATAAGAAGTTGAAAGTTAAACTCTATAATGTACAACTAACATTTGTACGATAAGATTGTAAATATTGAACCAATAATATTATGTTAATTTCAATAAAAAAAATGAAAATTAAGTGTAATCATTCTTGGAACTTGACATCCACTTGAATATTAATATTTATTTTTTTATTTCATTTATTTATTAATATTTTAATTATTGGATCGTTAGTTATAAGATTTTTAATAGTTGAGTTTTATTGTTATTTTTATCTACTCATTGGGTAATTTCTCTACGAAATTACTCACCCCTTTTTATTTGTAAAATTGTTTTAGTTTAGGTGTATTAGTACAGTGTAGCTAGATTGGAAAGTATGGTTATTCAATGGACCACCATGACATATGAGGTTACGGAGGCCGAGTCTTTAGTTAAGTATATGGTATGCCATGATGTAGATGCAAAGCTGACTTTCAGAGTTACTATAGAGCCTATAAGGGTAGCTGTTCGTATGTTAACTATTAAAAAGGAGCACCTGGATAGTATCTGTACCACCTTCCGGGTGTTTTATGAGACCACTACCGACATCCAGGTCACACTGACTTGGGTGTGATGTATGGAGCATGCATTATCTTTTTAGTATTTTTGTCTTGTTGTCGGACTACACCTTCAGAGCTTTACGTACTAAGTACTTTTTGGTGCTAGAGTTGGGTGATTGTGATAGTCTGTGCTAGGATGTTGTGGTCTCCTTCTGCATGCACTTTATGTTGGTCGGTTTCTAGGGAGAGATATCAGGGCTATTTTGGATATAGATAATTTGTAATTTATTTTATGGCATCTTGTACTCTCATTTATATATATTTGCGTGTATATTTAAAGGATGAATATATTGGGTGTTAGGATACCTAAGTACTGATGTGTTCCGCATATTTATATTATGTTATATTGACTGTTTTAGTATATTTCTTACCATAAGTTATTATCAATGAAATAATATGATATGCATGGTTAATATTATTTATATTAGTGATATTAGCTGGATGAAAATATCCAATTATTATAGAAAAGGTATCAAATTATTATTTTAGTAATATAGTGCTAATGGTTTATTTATCATTTAAGTTGATGCTATTGTTTATAGCAATATTATTTTATTATAGATGATATTAAGAGAATCTTTTGATAGTTTTTAGGTAATATCTTTTTTTATATATAATACTGTCAGATGAGTATTCTGGTGAAAGTATATCTGGAGAGGGGTGTTACATTTTATTGGTATTAGAGCTCTAAGTTATTAAATTCTGTGGACACTAACAAATATTAAACTTGGTGGATATTAGTAATGATTTGAGTTTTGATAACAAGAATTATTGAAATATATTAATTTGAATTTCAAAAAGATGGCAAGAACTAGAGGTGGTCATATAGAAGGTCATGGTCATAGTCGTGGTCATGGTCATGGTCGAGGTAGAGGACATGACGTCCAAGATGATAAAGCTGAGTTGGTTGAGTTAACTAATATCTCAACTAGAAGTCAAGCATTTCCATGAGAATCACCTCCATCGTCAGCATTTATTGGCAATAAGAGCGATGAAATGCATAATGCTCGAATAAGTAGTCAACAAGATAGTTCTGTACCAGCTGCTTCTATCTTAATTTTTAAGAATGTGCCGAGGAGAGCACGGAATAACTATCAACCTCCACAACCGATTATGCCAATAAATGTGCCAAATCAGCAAGCATCACTAGTGGTATATATAGATGCTACTAATTTACCATGTATGATGGCAACGATAACGTCGGAAAGGGAAAGGTATAAAAAATTGGGGGATATTATTAAACATACCAAAAAGTATGGAGCATATGACTTTCATAGTACTTTAGACCCTGGTCAAGCTGACAAGTGGGTCAAGACCATGGAAAAGGCTTTTACTACATTGCAGCTAAATGATGAAGAGAAGGTGAGTAATGAATATAGCCTTATATTCGATAAAGCTGATGATTGGTTGACCCGGGTGAGAAATCTGTATGGAAAGGCCTTTACTTGGCATGTATTTAAGGAAGATTTTAGTAGAGAGTATTTAACTGAGACTTTCTAAAAGTAAAAGAGAGTATCGTTTATAAACTTGGTACAAGGTTCGATGATTGTCAAAGAGTATACTGACAAGTTTGAAGATTTATACCAATATACAAATGATATACATCCCACGGAAGAGGTGAAGAGTGAGAAGTTTAGGGATGGATTGCACGTATCCCTATGAGAAAAGTTAAACTTCTATGTTAGTATAACTTTAAAAGTTAGGCTGAGAAGGCGATGAAGTAAAAAAGGTTGGATAAAGAGCTAGAAACAATAAATCGTGCAAAAATTCATTATTTTGAAGGAACATCGAGGCAGTCTTAGAGGGGTGTTAGTGGTAAGAAATCAAGATTTTCTCCTTATACTAGGAGTAATGTGAGAATAGGAGGCAATAATAGGCCATAAGGTAGTCAAATATCTATGTGACAACCTATGGCTTCACCTAGACCTATTAATTTTGGAAATGTCCCAAAGGGAGGAGCTACTATGCCTTGGTATAATGTTTAGAGGAGAAATCATGTGGGCAGTTATAAACGAAGTGGAGTTCGTTGTTTCAAGTGTAATAAGATGGGGCATTATGCTCGTGAGTGTACTAGGGACATATTGGGGGGGCAATCTGTGTAAGGATCAAATGCACCTAGGAATGGTAGAGCTGGTAGGCTCCCAATCTAGCAAGATCAACCATGGTGCGTAGTGAAGCAAGTAGAGCTCTATAAGCTCCAAAGAGGTCTATTAGACAAGCAAAGGTAGCAGAGGATGTACAGCAAGTTAGAAATTATACAGTGATAGAGCAGAATACTGAGAATAAACCAGATGTGATAAAGGGTACAACTTACATATCTGATAAGTTAGCTGGTATACTGATTGATCCTGTGCTACATTCTCATTTATATCATCTACATTTGTTATGCATACTAAACTTAAATTGTCTAGTAGGAATGAACCTATAGTTGTTATTATGCCTATGGGGATGAGTGTAATTTGAGAAATTGTTATTAAGGATGTCTCGGTAAGGATAGGAGAAGATGAAATAAAGTAGGATTTTATGCCCTGACCACTTAGTGAATTCGATGTTATACTAGGTATGGATAGTTTAAGTCGATATTGAGCAAACGTGAATTGTTATGAAAAGTGAGTAGTATTTAAGAAAGAAGATGGTGGAAAAATTTATTTTGAGGGAGAGGGTAGGAAGGTGCCTACTAAAATTATTTCAGCTATAACGGCAATGAAATATCTTAGAAAAGGGTGTGAAGCTTATTTAGATTTTGTGATTAACAAAAAGAAAGAAGAAGTATCTTTGGAAAATGTGCATGTAGTGAATGAATTTGGGGATGTATTTCTAAAGAATTTGCCAAGTTTACCACCTAAAAGAGAAATTGAGTTTGAAATTAAACTTTTACTGGAAATAACACCTATTTCACAAGAACCGTATAAGATGGCTCCGGCTGAGTTAAAGGAGTTGACGGTACAACTATAGGAGTTATTGGATAAAGGATTTATCCGATCTAGTTTCTCTCCATGGGATGCACCTATACCGTTTGTAAAAAAGAATGATAGATCGTTGTGATTATGCATTGATTATAGACAACTGAATAAGGTTACTATTAGGAATAAATATCCTTTGCCTAGGATAAAAGATTTATTTGATCAACTGCAAGGGGTAGCAGTATTCTCAAAAATAGATTTGAGTTATGGCTATTATCAATTGAGAATTAAAGAGTCGGATGTTCCTAAAACTATTTTAGAACGAGATATAGACATTATGAATTCTTGGTAATATCATTTGGGCTTATGAATGCACCGACAATATTTATGAATCTAATGAACTGAGTTTTTAAACTATATTTAGATAGGTTTGTGATTGTATTCATTGATGATATTTTAGTATATTCTAAATCAAAGGGGGAACATAAGGATCATTTGAGAATAGTGTTAGAAATTTTAAGAGATAAGCAGTTATATACAAAGTTTAGCAAATGTGAATTTTGGTTAGATAAGGTTGTATTTTTAGGACACATAATATCCGCAGAAATAGTATACATTGATCCTAATAAATTTTCTACTATAGTAAATTAGGAATCACCTAAGAATGTGACTGAAGTTTGGAGTTTTTTAAGTTTGGTTGGTTATTATAGAAGACTTATATAAGATTTTTCAATCATTGCATCACCAATGACAAAATTATTGAGGAAAAATGTGAAGTTTATTTGGACTCCTGAGTGCCAATAAAGTTTTAAAATTTTAAAAGAGAAATTGGTTTCTGCGCCTGTATTATCATTGCCTATTGAAGGAGGTAAATATAAAGTCTATAGTGATGCTTCAAGATAAGGACTTGTTTGTATGTTGATGTAAGATGGTAAAGTAATTGCCTATGTATCATGATAATTCAGACTGCATGAGCAGAACTATTCCACATATGATTTGAAATTGGCAGTAGTGGTTTTTGCATTGAAAATTTGGAGGCATTATCTCTACGAAGAAACATGCCAACTCTTCATAGACCATAAAAGTTTAAAGTACATTCTAAGTCAAAAAGAACTGAATTTAAGACAAAGGCGATGGGTGGAATTGTTAAAACATTATGATTGTACAATTGAGTATCACCCTTGTAAGGCCAATGTAGTAGAAAATGCACTTAGTCAAAAATTAACTGAAATTTTATACTACCTTCGTGTAGTAAGAATGCCATTATTAGTAAAGTTAAGAAGATTAGATGTTGATTTTAGCTTAGATATCTCAGGAGGTATATTGGCTACTTTGAATATAAAACACCTATTAATAGAAAGGATAGTGCAAGCAAAAAAGGTTGATGCTGAAGTTAAAAAGTTGTGCAAAGACATTAAGAATGGAATAAATAAGCACATGACTTGTGATAGTAAGGAAGTGTTAAGGATGGGGAAAAGAATATATGTGCCAAATGAGGGTGAATTAAAAAGAGAAATTTTAGAGGAAGCACATTATTTTGCTTATGCAATGCATCCAAGTAGCATAAATATGTATAGAATATTATGAGAGCATTATTGGTGGAAAGGAATGAAGAAAGATATAGCGGATTATATTTTCAAGTGCTTAACTTATTAGCAAGTTAAGGCTGAACATAGACATCCAGCTGGTTTGTTACAATCTTTACCAATACTAGAATGGAAATAGAAATATATAACTATAAATTTTGTGGTTGGGTTGCCAAGAACTCAATAAGGAAATGATGCATTGTGGGTGATTGTGGATAATTTAACTAAGTCAGCATATTTCTTACTAATTAATATTAGTTAGAGTTTATGAAAGTTAGCAAAGTTGTATATTAAGGATGTGATAAAGTTGTATGGAACGCCAGTGTCGATTGTGTCGGATTGTAATATGAGGTTTACCTCATGATTCTGGTCTAAGTTTACAAGAAGCTTTAGGTACTAGAGTGAAGTTTAGAACTACTTTTCATCCTCAAACTGATGGACAATCTGAAAAAATAATATAAGTGTTAAAAGATATATTGAGAGCCAGTGCCTTAGATTTGGTGGAAATTGGGATAAACAAGTACCTTTAATGGAATTTATTTATAATAATAGTTACCAAAATAGTTTGGATATGGCACTATTTGAGGCTCTGTATAGTAGAAAGTGTCGAACGCCAATTTGCTGAGAAGAAGTTGGAGAAAGAAAATTATTGGGACCTGAATTAGTTCAATTAACTACAGACAATATCTGAACAGTAAGGGAAAATCTTGAAGCAGCTCATAATAGACAAAAAAGTTATAACCAATCTTAAGCGAGCTGATATTGAGTTTAATGTAGGTGATAAAGTGTTTTTCAAAATATCTCCATGGAAAGGCGTAATAAAGTTCGGCAAGCGAGGGAAATTAAGCTCAAAATACATCGGGCCATACAAAGTGGTTGAGCATATTGGACTCGTAGCTTATTGAGTACCCTTACCACCTAAATTAATGGGAGTGCATGATGTATTTTATGTGTCAATATTGAGAAGATATCAAAGTGATCCCACATATGTTTTGTAAGAACAGCCAGTGAAATTGAAAGAAAATTTGAGTTATGAAGAAGTGTTAGTGGCTATTTTAACTAAGGATCAAAAAGTGTTAAGAAATAAAGTTATTCTATTAGTCAAAATACTATGGAAAAATCATTCCCAAGAGGAAGTTACTTGGGAGATAGAAGAGGATATTAGACAGCAATATCCAGATCTTTTGTAACTTGAATAAGGAGTATTGTGTAAATTTTGAGGATAAAATTTCTTTTTATAGGGGGAGAATTATAACATCCGTGTCCTCAGAACTGTGTTGATGACATTTAATAAAATTTATGATTTAATTAAATATAATTGAGTATTATTTTTGGTGAATTTGATTCAAAAGATTTAATGAAAATAAATCAAGTTTAGTAAATTTGGATATAATTGAAAGTGATCAATGATCAAATTGAAAGAAGATTATAGGATGAAGACTTATAATAAATATGTTAAAAATTAAGGATGAAAAAAAAGAGAAGAAGAAGAAGAAAAGATCTTTTGAAAGCAAAAGGAGAAGATAGAGACATAGCACTGTAGCTAGGGTTTCTGCTTTCAAGAATTTAGAGAAAACAAGTACTGAATCTTATGAGTGGACTTTCTTTTAGTTGGTTTTCTTAATTTCAATTCAATTTGTGAAGATTTGAATATGGTAATATAGTATGAATTTAAAGTTAATTGTATATATTATCAAGTTATACATGAGCTAGAATAGTTGAAATATGTGTTGTGGGGTTTTATGGAATAATTAGAGGTAAAAACCTAGATTTTTGGTTGTAGTTCTATCAATTTTTGAGTGTAGAACACGTCTATGATGCGTTCAGGCAATGCCCGATTGTTCTAACGATGCCTCAATGGCAACGAGGTGATGCCTCAATGAGTAGAGAAGGCTCCTCATTATAGAGACGGTGCCTTAGTAGCACTAAGGCGGCGCCTCTATACTAAGGAGGTACCTCTGTGGCCAAATTTTACAAATAAAATGGAGTTAAATGTAAATTTTGAAACTTAAACTCAACCAGGAACATGTATAAACACACATAAACACTAGAGAACTATAATTGAATCAAAATGGGTTAAATCAAACATGTTATCAATATTAGGGGGAATTGAATTACAGATATATAGAGTAATGTGGATAAATTTTTAAGTCTCAGACACGGAGACTAAAATCATAATTAAGTTATGTCAAACTAAGTAAATATCGAATTAAAAACATCTTAGACTAAACTAAAACACAAGATATAATCTAAACGATAATGGAATGGAGTTGTTGCAAATTGATAATGCAATATGGAAATAAACATGTGTACCTTTTGATATATATATATATATATATATGTTGGGTACTATTGATGATGAGTTGGCCAACCTAATGATAACTGTCTTTGGGATAGCGCATATATTCAGAAATACATTTGGGGTGAATCTCTGTGATTGATAAGTATGCATACGACATTATTAAGAAATTATGTTAAGAGATACAGTCAGTGTGGACTATATGAGAATTTTGAGTTGTAATACTGAGAATTGTGATACGTGGATCACAGAGGTGTATCTGAGTGATATAATAATATGGTAAGATGGTATATTATACAATAATTATATATATGAGCATGAAACGAGCTAGTAAGCTCAGAAAAGTATAATATACAATACAAAGAGCGTGATGAACAAATTATTGAAAACAAGAATTTGAAAGTTAAACTTTATTACGTACAACTGACATTTGTACGATAAGATTGTATATATTGAACCAATAATATTATGTTAATTTCAATAGAAAAAGGAATGAAAATTAAGTGTAATCATTCTTCGAACTTGACATCCACTTGAATATTAATATTTATTATTTTATTTATTTATTTATTAATATTTTAATTATTGGATCGTTAGTTATAAAATTCTTAGTGGTTGAGTTTTATTGTTGTTTTTGTCTACTCAATGGGTAATTTTCCTACGAAATTACTCACCAATTATTTATTTGGAAAACTATTTTAGTTTAGGTATATTAGTACAGTGTTAGATTGGGAAGTATGGTTGTTCAGTGGACCACCATGTCTTATGAGGTTACGAAGGCCGAGTCGTTGGTTAAGTATACGGTGTGCCATAATGTAGATGCAGGGCTTACTTTCAGAGTTACTGTAGAGCCTATAGGGGAAAATGTCCGTATGTTAGTTATTAGAGAAGAGCACCTGGATAGTATCTGTACCACATTCCGAGTGTTTTATGAGACCACTACCGACGTCCAGGTCACACTGACCTGGGTGTGATGTATGGAGCATGCATCATCTTTTTGGTATTTTTGTCTTGTTGTCAGCCTACACCCTCATAGCTTTACTGAGTAGTTTTTAGTGCTAGAGTTGGGTGATTGGGATAGTTTGGGCTAGGATGCTGTGGTCTCCTTCCGCATGCACCTCATATTGGTCGGTTTAGAAACCGACCTAGAGAGAGAGATGTCGGGCTATTATGGATATAGATATTTTGTAATTTATTTTATGGCATCTGGTACTCTCATTTGTATATATTTGTGTGTATATTTAAATGATGAATATGTTGGTGTTAGGAGACCTAAGTACTGATGTATTCCGTATATTTATATTATGCTATATTGACTGTTTTAGTATATCTCTTGCCATCAGTTATTATCAATGAAATAATACGATGTGCATGGTTAATATTATCTATATTGGTGATATCAGTTGGATGAAAATATCTAATTATTAAAGAAAATGTATCAAATTATTATTTTAAAGATATAGTGCTAATGGTTTATTTATCATTTAAGTTGATGTTATTGTTTAATAGCAATATCCTTTTATTATAGATGATATTAAGAGAATCTTTTGATAGTTTTTAAGTAATATCTCTTTATATCCATACAACCGTTAGATGAGTATTCTAGTGGAAGTATGTTTGGAGAGGGGTGTTGCATTAAAAATAATAAAAGTATGTACTATTTTGTATATATAATATAAATACTAATCTCAAAAATTTATATGCCTTATTTTTTAAATTACGATTGTAGTTAATTGTATAAAAAATAAAATGTTTTAGTTAATTTAGTTTTAATTCATTTTTTACCAAAATTTTTACTTAGTAAAATTTTTATGGATAATAAAAGTATTAATTTGTCTTTAAAACAGTCTAATATTACAAATTTGATAGACTTACAATATAATAATTTATTAAAATCTTAATAAATTTTTTTAGAATAATTATACAATATTTTTTAAAATATTTTTAACGTTAATATTTTTATTAATTAAAAATATTTTTATAATTAATTATTTTATAGAATTATTAATTAATTTTTATTTTTATTTATTAAATTCAATTTAATTGAAGAAAATTTTCAAACTACATTATCTAGCTCGATATGCATTAGATGAAATAGAAGTTAATTTAATTAGTTGAGGAAAACTACTTTCAACTAAACTATAATCATAAAATTCTAAGATACCCTTAACAAACCCTAGCAGCTTTCTTTTTTCTTTGGGATAATTACTATTACCCCTGAGGTTAGACCATAATTACTACTTCATCCCTCTCTTTTTAAAAATAATTAAAAACTCCATCAATTTTAATTATGTGAAACTATTTCCCCCTTCCATAAAAAAGTTGAGAATATTCTTGGAATATATTATTAGTCAAAGGTCAAAATGCCAAATAATTACAAAAATTCCAAAAATACCTTAACATTTACAAAATTAAACTTAATTTAATTAAATCTAAAATTTACAAATATTCTTAGAAATAAAATGCAAATACTTATATAATTAGGTGTTCCGATATAATTGTACTTTTTTAATTTAATTAAGAATAATTTAAAATTTTTATTATTTTCTATATTATAATAGTGTAAAAAACTAAATGATTTTTAAGAAAAAAGAAAATAAAAATAAACTAAGTATAGTCTAACATTATAAATTTCATCAAATAATGAGAATAAACATGTATTTT
>CATIWO010388629.1:0-15123 GCA_949673435.1 Macaranga tanarius
TCCCATCCTTGCATTGCTTAATTTGAAGTCCAAGGAAGAATTTGAGCTCACCCATCATGCTCATCTCAAATTCACCTTGCATTATCTTAGCAAAATCCTCACACAAGCAATGGTTAGTAGCACTAAATATAATATCATCAACATATATTTGCACAATTAATAAATCACTTTTAAATTTCTTGATAAAAAGAGTAGTATCTACTTTTCCCTTTGAAAAACCTTTTTCTAAAAGAAAACTACTCAATCTTTCATACCAAGCTCTAGGAACTTATTTTAAACTATACAATGCTTTAGTCAATTTATAAACATTAATTTGGAAATTCATAATTTTCAAAATTGGGGGGTTATTCAACATAAACTTCCTCTTGAATATAACCATTTAAAAATTCACTTTTCACATCCATTTGAAATAATTTAAAATCCATGTAAGATGCAAATACAAGTAACATCCTAATGGCCTCTAACCTTGCAATGGGGGCAAAGGTTTCGTCATAATCAATTCCTTATTCTTGATTATAACCTTTGGCCACTAATCTTATTTTGTTCCTAATAATGACACCTTTCTCGTTCATTTTATTTCCACAGACCCATTTGGTGCTAATAATTGGATAATTTTTAGGCCTTAGAACTAAGTTCCATACCTTATTTCTTTCAAATTGATTAAGTTCCTCTTACATGGCAAGTACCCAAAACTCATCTTCCAAAGCCTTATTAGTATAATTTAGCTCAATTTGAGATATAAAAGCAAGATTAATTAAGGATTTAAGAGAAGAATGAGTTGTTACCCCTTTTGATGTGTCTCCCAAAATTAAGTCTTTTGGATGATCCTTCATAAATCTCCATTCCTTTGGAAGGTCATCTTTGGGTGGTTCTTCATGAGTCTCTTCTTTAGTAGGTTCTTCTTCTTATTCCTTGTTTATTGATGGATCCTCTTCTTCTTCATTGTCTTTCTCATTTGACTCACCTACAAAATCATTACAACCAATATCCTTTCTCAGATCAAGTGAGTTAGATTCATCAAAGATAATGTGCATGGATTCTTTAACAACTAAAGTTCTTTTATTAAACACTCTATATTCTTTGCTATAGGTGGAATAGCCTAGGAAAATTCGTTCATCAACTTTGGAACCAAATTTCCTAAGATTATTCTTGGTGTTCAATATAAAGCATTTACAACCAAATACTCTAAGATATGAAATTCTTGGTTTTCTTCCATGCTATAGCTCATAATAAGTTTTATTAAGAATCGGTCTTTGAAAAATTCTATTTGAAACATAGCAAACGATATTGACGACTTCCACCTAAAAATACAATGGCAATTTATATTCATGTAGCATTGTTCTAGCAATCTCTACTAATGTTCTATTCTTCCTCTCAACTACCCCTTTTTGTTGAGGTATTTTAGGTAAAGAATAATTATGAGAAATACTATTTTTAATGCAATAAGAATTAAATAATTCATTTTCAAATTCAGTTCTATGATCACTCCTAATGCTAGTTATGCAAAAACCTTTTTCATTTTGTACTTTTTTTGCTAAGTTTTGAAAGCATCAAATGCATCATTCTTATGAGCTAGAAAGTATATCCAAGTGTATCTAGAGTAGTCATCAACAAGTACTTATGCATAATGCATTCCACTCAAGTTAGTAACTCTAGTTGGTCCAAACAAATCCATGTAAATTAACTCTAATGGCCTAGAGGTTGATACTATATTTTTGAGTTTAAATGATGACTTGGCTTGCTTTCCCATTTGACAAGCATCACATATCTTGTTCTTATTGAACTTGAGTTTGGGTAACCTATTCACAAGTTCTTTCCTACCAAGCTCATCAATTAAATCAAAACTAGCATGTCCTAACCTTCTATGCCATATCTATATGTCATGAGAAATAGATAACAAATATTTATGTTCAACATTGCAAATTTCATTTAAATCAATCATATAAACATTTTCCACTCTTTCATCCTTAAAGATTACTTTATCATCACTAATGTTACTAAAAAAGCAATTTTTAGGATAAAATGTCACTTTGTTTCCCATGTCACACAATTGACTAATACTAAGTAAATTATGCTTTAAGCTATTAATAAGTAACACCTTATGAATAGAGAGAGTTTTAGGATTACTCACTTGACCAATTCTAATAATCTTCCCTTTTGCATTATCTCCAAATGTGATATTGCCACCATCTTTAGACTCAAGGGAAATTAATTGATCATTGTCTCCCGTTATGTGCCTTGAACATCCACTATCTAAGTACCATTGGCTCTTGCCTTTGGTGGATTTCAAGCACACCTATATGACAATAATTCAATCATTTTTTTGTACCTAAACTTTAAAAGGTCTAGGCTGATTAGCATTACCAAAATCCACAGACAACAAGTTCATATGTAATTTTATATAATAACATACATTATTAGTGTGTCCTAATGTCATGCAATAAAAACATCTAACATTAGCAAACCTATTTCATCCATGTACATAACCATCATTGTTTCTCTTATGCAAGTTGATTTTATCACTTCTAAATGGCATTTTGGTGTGTGGCGTGTACATGTTCATCCTAAGTGCATGAATTTCAGCATTCATATGTCTAGCATAATTACAAATATACTATTTTTGGTGCCTAAAATTAGCCCTAGGTGTGTGCCTCTTTGTGTACATGTAAGCATGCCTATGTTGAGGTCTTTTGGCTTGAGCATTAGACTTTTAGTCATACCAGAATTTATATTGGAACATTTCATTTTAGGCATGTAGGACTCTTTAGCAAGTGTGGGTGGAGTCTTAGTGCCACTTATGGATGCATGTGTAGTATTTATCTTAACTTTAACAAATATTGGACTAGATGATGATGAGAGGGTATTCTTTGTATAGCCAAGTCCACTAATATCCTTATGCAATTTTTGAGAAATAAGAATGCTATCCAAAGTTTTTTTTTTCCTTTTTGAAATTTAGAAATTGAGGTTTTTAAATCAAAAATTTCTTTTGAAAATTTTGCATTTTCTAATTTACATTTATCAAACTTATCTTGAATAGAAACAAATTTTTTTAATACATTTTCAAGCTTTTCATTTGAAGACATGGCTTTAGAAAT
Organism: Macaranga tanarius; assembly: GCA_949673435.1. Taxonomy (NCBI): domain Eukaryota; kingdom Viridiplantae; phylum Streptophyta; class Magnoliopsida; order Malpighiales; family Euphorbiaceae; genus Macaranga; species Macaranga tanarius. Next base: position 3,096 of record CATIWO010388629.1, read on the forward strand.
TCTATCTTTCAAAGCTTCAAATTCTTTAAACATTTTTGAAAATTCTTGTTTATAAAATTTCTTTTTAGAAAATAGTTTTCTACATTTAGACATCAATTTATGCACTATAGAATCCTTATTATCATCATCATCATTAATATTATCAACATCATCACAATCGTTATCATTATCTAAACTATTATATTTATCGGATTTAGAAGTGGATGGTACCTCAGTTTCTCTAAAAGCCATGAAGCAAAGGTTGGCTACTTCTTAGTTTTCCTCTTCCATTTCAGATTCGGATGAGTCATCCCAAGTTGCTTTGAATGCCTTCTTCTTCTCCTTTGCTCCTTTGCCTTTGAGCTTTAGCTTTGGACATTCACTTCTAATATGCCCGAGTCTCTTGCATTAATAACAAGTGACTTCTTTAGGCTTCTTGCCATCATTCTTCTTGAAGTCCCTTTGTCTTAAGAAATTTTTCTTTCTCAAATTTTTCTTGAATCCTCTAGTGAACATAGCAAATTCATCATCTTCTTCACTAGAGGTGCTAGGACTTTCTTCATCACTATCTTTTTGAATTACTTTCAAAGCAATTCCCTTCTTCTTTTCTTCTTTCTCTTCTTTTTTTCCTTCTCTTTGCTTGATTATAAGTTCATGAGTAAGAAGTTTACCAATGAGAATGTCGGTAGATAGATCGGAGAGGTCATTAGCTTTTTCAATGGATGTCACTCTTGATTTCCAATCCTTCTTGGGTAGCACTCTCAATATTTTTCTATTGATTTCTTTTTTTGAGTAGTGCTTTTTCAAGCTTTCTCAATGTGGTGAGAAGAGCATTTACCCTATTGGTCATTTCCGTGACAGTTTCTTGTGGCTTTATCTTAAACAACTCATATTCATACACATAGATTTGTACCTTCTTACTCCTTACTTACACATTTCCTTCATAGTGGTTCTCCATGGTCTCCTATATTTCTTTTACGGAAATACAATGCTGGAACTTTCTACTTTCCTCTCTAGATATAGAGGCAAGTAGAAAGGTCATGGCCTTCTTGTTCTTGTAATTCTCCTCCTTTTGTTGAGTGATCCATTTGACTCTATTAAGTAAGACCTCCACATTGTCTACATTTTCAGTTGTGGAACTCCAACCTTGAAGAAAAAATTCCCACAATCTAATGGGATCACTATCAAGATATAATTCCATTTTAAACTTCTAATGAAGATAGTCATTGCCATCAAAGAAAGGTCTAAGTAATTGAAAAGAAAGAATTTCACTCCCTATGATCTTTAGTTCTAGTAATTAAGTTCCTAGAGTTAAAGCTCTAATACCAATTGAAAAAAAACCCTAGAGGGGGGGGGGGAGGTGAATAAAGTGATAATAATTTTTGAGAATTGAAAAGGAAGATAGGTGAAGAATAAAAATTGAATTTGCAGCAGAAACAAAAAAATATACCAAAAGTATACTATTCTGCAAAGGCACAAAATGAAGAAACAAAAGATATACCAAAAATAAACACAAAGTATACTAAATTCCAAACCATAACATAAGTGATTTAAGGAGTTCAGATTATTAATAATCCTACATCTCCATCCAACTTATCCCCAAATTAGGATTTTCAACACCCACACCAATCTTATTACTAGATTGTGTTACAACAAGATGAGTTATATGGCTCAACTCAAACCTTACAACAAAAGTGTTTTTCTTGGCTCAACACAAAACCAATTTATAAGAGTTTTCAAGGCTCACTCCAAAACCTTCACAATCAATGTATTTTTTATATGGCTCAACACAAAACCACCAAGAGATAGCACCTCACTACCCACTTCTTTAAGTCCCAAAGAAAGAGCAGAAGAAATGAGTACCTATCTCTAACATACAAACCCAACTCTCACAAGAGTTCTGAGAATAAAAATTTAAAATTCAAAATAAGAATTCTTCACAAAGATGATTGATAATGTTTACTAGCATGTAACAACTTCTTCTAACAAGTTTTTAACACTCATATATATAGAGGAAGCAAAAAACTAGCTGTTAGAGATATTAGAAGTCATGCCCAACATATCCCCTTAAAATATGCTTCAAATGATGACTTTTTGGGCTAACAGATGCATCCTCATGATCATGATTATGTGCTCACAACCTGGACCCTTGAAAATATAGCTGTTGGAGTTACTGCGAACTGTTGTGTTGCTCAGCTTCTTGCTTACGGTATAGCTCATGACCGTGATTGTGTGCTCATAGTCGTGAGCATGCATGTCACGACCGTGAGCATGCAACCATAAGGACCCCAGAATTTTTTTCTTTCTGGCTTACTTTGTGCACCTCGAATGCCCGATGTTTCTCACGGTTTGGACACTATTCACTCACGACCGTAAGTACTCAACACCCTTCAAAAACATCAATTTTTGATCCATATCCATTAGACTTTAATTGGAATCTTCATATGAAGTTTTAGAGGACTTGTTGGAGCTTCAATCATCAATGTATATCATCATTAAAGCTTGAGCATATTTTAGCTTATAATCACACTTATATGAAAATATTAGTTAATCAAAATTGTTTCTTAAGATCAAAACCAAGGTTAATTAGATTGATGATTATGAAAATATCCAACAGACACCCTACCTAGAGCTTTTATATGTTTTGTCATATTTTAAGACATTACTATTAGAGCCATGTCTTCTACTGTTATCCACATGAACAGGATGCCCAAATTGGTGCTGGCGTGCTAGTATCTTTCTCACAAATTTTCTCTCTATATTTTTCTTTCCTCAAAAGAATGAAAATTTGAATGAATATTGGAATAGAAACCCTACAGAAAAAGATGTATATATAGACATCATTTAGGGTTTTACTAACCACTCATTTACCAAAGCAGTTTTGGTATATCGATATTCACTTTCCTATAAAAGGATTTTATTTACACACACACACACACACACACACACACACACACACACACACACATACACACACACATATATATGCAAACAGAGAAAACTACCTTATTAGGCAAATATACCCAATATCTGTTTTGGGCCTATTCTAAGTGTGCAACCCCGTAGGTTCACACAATATTAGTAGTGGGTTTGAAATGTCATTTCTAGCTCACAAGTCATAAGTGGTCTCTAGCAAGATATTATGACTACCCAAGTCATATAAAGGTTGGTAATCCGATATAACCTATTTCACAATAAATATTACAGTCATTTTGTCACATGATATCCTTGATTGAACACAAAGTATGTTTATGTCATCCTTATATAATTCAATCACATTATTTCTCGATCTTAAGTAGCCTAAAATTGATAACCCCTTATCAATTAATTTCAGCATAGCCATGCATTTAAATTCAGTCTAACTTATCGAGGGGCCTATAGATATCTTTCTCATGATTAGTAAGGGACAAATTTCTTCTTGATCACTTAAATTCCTCACATTATTCATTATATATCCAACAACAATCTATTATATTATCTTGTTAAAAATAACATTAGAATGTATCAAAATGTAGAACTCATCATACAGGACTCTATGATGATTTGAAGTCAGAGGACTAAAATAATATAATTGTGATGAGAGTAACTTATGACGATTATCCATGTAGTATTCTCATAGCAGGTCAATCCAGTACATTTTATGTACCTATGATTTGACTTTGTACATCATATACATGATCAGTAAAACATGATCATCAGTCAACCTCATACTAGTCTTCGTTCATTATTTTTCCATTATAATAGCCGACTAGGGATGATTTAGAATATAATTTGATTTTTCATCTAAATATTTTACCATCAAGTCACACACTTGATGATCATAGAAATAATTAATTATTCATGAAATTTAAGAGAGTCAAAATGATAAAAATGCCTCTTTATTATTAGAATGCCAAATGACAAAATCACAATATCTCCATAACACAATTGGCCTAAAGCATATTACTAACAATTACCGCTACGAGGGCCAACCTTAGGTATAAGTAAGGCTTATACCTAGGCCCCCCTAAGAGCAAGGGCCCCCTTATATATATATGGGCCCCAATTTTTTAATAATAAATATATATATTATCTAATTTTATGATAAAAATAATAATATTTTTTGGTATATAAAAATAATAGCATTTTGATTTTAGTAAAATTCTAAATAAATTTAGTATTATCTATTTAAAAACAAAATTTCTAATTCATTACTTCCTTATTTGTAGGAGGTGCAATATTAATAATTGGTTTATTGACTAAAATTACAGTATTTTATTGGAAGTATAACTATTAAAATTACATTATATTATAAATTATTATCCTAAATCATAGTTGATATAAGTTATATTGCAATTATACTTCCTACAACCAAGGAAGTATGACATTAAATGTATTGCAATTATACATTCTTGATAAAGAAGTTAACGTCAATTCTCATAAAAAAAAGCATTATTATATTAATATCTTGTTTATTTAACGGTAAATTTTGGGCTCTATATATTTAAACTAAAAAATAAATTAATATAAAGTATTCATACAGTTTTTGTTTGAAGATATTATTATTATTATTATTATTATTACTATTACTATTACTACTATTATTGCTACTATTATTAGTATTAGTATTATTATTATTACTATTGTTATTATTACTATTATTATTATTTTTATTACTATTATTATTATTATTATTATTATTATTATTATTATTATTATTATTACTACTACTATTATTATTATTATTACTACTACTACTATTATTATTACTATTGCTATTACTACTACTACTACTACTATTATTATTACTATTGCTATTATTATTATTACTATTACTATTACTATTACTATTACTATTACTATTACTATTATTATTGTGGACACATAGTTTTAGTCCAGCTCACGAGGCAAGAGCCCAGTGAGGAAAGCCCAAGAAAATGGGTCCAACAGTGTAAAGTTTAAAAGGACCAGTCCTTTCCAAAAAAAGCCCAACCCATAGCCTATCTCAATTTAAAATCCTAATAAATAAAGGATAAATTAGTGATGAATTGGGTGGAGGGTAAAAAGGAGATTTATAATAAAACCCTAAGAAAGAAATCTTTATAAATAAGAGAAGAAAAAACCCTAGAAAAGGAAAAAAAAAAAAGGGGAAGGCTAAGAAATCTTAGAGAGAAAAAAGAGAAGGAGGCTAGAGAGAAAACCCTAAAATCTTTTGGAAAAGAATCAGAAAAAAGAAGGTAGAAAAAAAAGAGAAGGACTTGGCCTTACACTGTGGGACTCACCATTACAGTCTGCTAAAAGAGCTTCTGAGGGCTATCTACTTTCACAATAAGTATTCTCTTCATTTTGTATTTTTTTCCCTTGATTATTTGGTCAAATTCTATTTTAAAGTATGATTACATGATTACATGATTATGTGAATTATAGTTGAATTTATTTTTAATTAATTAATTTAGGTATGTATTTATTATTATTATTATTGTTATTTAAAAAAAAGTATAATTTTTATTTATCGGCAACAGTGCTACGCATGCACTGTTGCCGTTAACGTCCTTTTATTGTTAACTAAATTTAAAAAAAAAAAAATCGGCAACAGTGCCATGCACTGTTGCCGTGAACTTTTATTTTTTGGTTGATGGCACTGTTGCCATCAACCAACAACTAATTTTTTTTTTGTCTTTATTTTTTATTTATTTATTCTGATTTTTTATTATTTGATTATCTTTATTTTGTTGCTATTTGTTTTTTGGCTTTTTTTTTTTTTTATCTTTTGTGTAATATTTTTTATTTAATTGCTAGTTAATGGTGATTAGGTTAATTAGGAATATATAAATTAATTAATTATTTATTTTATGGTTAATATCATTAGAATATTTATTTGTGTAAATTTTATTTATTTATTTTAGATTTAATTTTATTTTGATTAATCTAGCTAGAATTGAATTATGAATTTTTTTTATTTTGCATTAACTTTGTTATATTTTTATAGGTTATTTATTTTTTGGAACATTTAGCTCTTAATTTGTGTTGCAGGCCCATACATTAAATAGCCCACGGGCTATTAAATTTATTTTTGGAATTTTAGTTCATTTAAATTGTATTTTATTTAGTTATTTATTTTATTTGCCTGTAAATATGGGTTGTAACTCTTTTCTCCTCTCTCTTTCTTTGTATGTGTTTTTATTATATTACTTTAATTATTTGTTAATTATTTATGTTGAATGGTGTGGATGAATGAATGTGATGGACCACACCTAAATTATATGGAAATTGGACTAATTAATAACTTGGGCTAAAATTAAAATTTAAAAATTGATGGAGGCCCATTTGCATGTAATTAAAGGAATGATTAAGTAATTAAAAATAATAAAATATAAAACACAAATGGAGGCCGATCGCAAGGTCGGGTGGGCCATTCAAAAGCCCATACCCAGTTTCCGAACCCAATCTCTAAGGACGGCTACTGGGCTTCCTCCGTGGGATCCGATTGCTGTAAAAGTGTCCCGGATTTTATCCCGATGGTGACTCCATTCTCCGACCTAAGCCTATCAAGGCCTAAAGTTGTATTCCTAGTGGGCCTTGAGCCCACACAGTACCGTAGTCGCCGAACACTTGGGCGCACGCTGAACCCCGCCACCTACAGTGGCGACTCCACTAGGGATAGAGAAACTGATTCTAGTGTTTTATGTTTTATTATTTTTAATTATCTAGTTATTCCTTTTGTATTTGCATTCACTACACTATTTTCACATACTGTGCACACAGTCCCGAATAACCCGACAATGGTTATTGCTCTACTGCCTGTATTTTATTCAAACCTGGTGGTGGGGTTTATAGCTATTGTCACTCACAGTGCAGTACAATAAAGTACGTCATTCGGACCCTTGAGTGGGGAGATGGAAAAAAGTATATAACAGACTGTGGAAGCCTTTGACTTACCTGAGACTCAGCTCATGTAAGTGCCCTAGCAACTACCCTTAAGATTTCCCTAAATGCATGTGTTTGACGCCATATAGTAGTTTCATTTATAAAGTCCGAGCCCAATATTGATGGATTATTTTAGATTGGACTTTGTCCTTCTACTATAGCCCGTTATGTTGGACTTTAGTTTTATTAATGAGATATCTATTTGTTTGTTATGTCTCGAGAGCTTATACATGTACGTCAGTTTTGTTATCCCCCGTTGATAACTAAAACTCAGACCAAAAATTCTAGGACAAGGGACTCACTTTGAACACGTGTGTGGAAGGAATAAGGTTAGAAAGCTTCGTTATTGTTGTTATTTATGTATTTATTTTGTAAACTCTTTAAAAAAATTAAAAAAAAAATTTCAAAAAAAAAATTTAAAAAAAAATTGTAAAAAAATCATTTGCATTTCATGCATACATGTCACTCATCTTCATTTTTAAATTCATTTTTTACAGTCGAAAGTCTTTTCTATTTGGAAGCAAGTTAAGAGAGGTTTGGTCTACTAATATCAAGAATTCAACTAGTCAATTGAGACCACACTATAAGGGGAACAAAATGTCGAGACTCTCCAAATTTGATCTAGAATCCCTCAAATAAGAAATTCTAAAAGAATTCAGGGATGAGGTGCGACAAATGTGCAGAGAGGTGTTTACTAAGATGTTCGGCAAGAAGCCTATGGATGAAGAAGACTCTGAAACCAGAACTATAGTCGGTGAACTGCTCAAAGGAAAATAAAAAGTAGTAGAGAATTTAGCTGACCCTGAATGGGAGAAAGATATGAGAAAATAGATGGATTAGATACAAGCTATGATGAAGAAGCTTGGGCCCAACCATGATTTTCCTAACCTGGATCTAGAGGAAGATGAACCACTGCCCCCAAAATACAGGTTTCCTGATATCAAGAAGTATGATGGGACAGATGACCCTCACATGTACCTTCGATAATATATCGCCTTTATGAAGCCCACCGGTCTGGCCAAGGCATAAATTGTCAAGCAATTTCTATTGTCCTTAACCGGAACTGCTGTTAAGTGATATTACACATTGGATGCACATGTTTAACAGAGCTGGAAGGAGCTTTGTTCAGCCTTTGTCAAGCAATATGGGATAAATTTTCAGTTTGAAGTCTCCCTCAAAGAATTGTAAAATATAAGGCAGGAGCCTGATGAATCCTTCACAAGCTTTCTGAATAGATTGATAGGAAAGTTAGCTCTAATGAGGCATAAACCTGCAGAATCGGATCAACTGCTTATAGCTACAGAAGCTTGCATTCCACCTATCGCTGACAAGCTGAAGAACATGGGCATTAGGAATTTTAGGGAATTGTACCGCTTTGGTGTGCAAATTGAGGGTGACATAAAAATGGATATTGATGAATGACTGTAGTTGTCTCTTATGTCTATAAAAAATCAAAACAATATTTTGCTGCAAGTTTTTTCTTTTGTGTTAATAAATATTTGATTGTTTGATTTATGTGATTACAAGTTTTTTACAACTATGCACACTATATTATGCTTGAATGAGAGAGAGAAATAAAAAAAAAGGAAAAAAAAAAAACCCCACTGAACAAAAATGGTTAAATGCCGAGATCGACTTTTAGTTTCTCTTTGGGAATCAAACCTTTTGCCTCTCCTTTGCATCAACCCTCTTCAAAAATAAAAAAAACCCATGAAAAAAAAGAAGAAAAGAAAAGAAAATTGAAAAGAAAGAAGAGGAGGGAGGAGAAATAAAGAAGAAAATTCTTGAATGCCACCCATCTTTGAGAAAGTCGATCCCTGAGCAGCCATTGAAAATTTCTCATCTTTACCACAACCAAAATTAAAATTCCCCTCCAACACCCATCTTTACTAACCTGTCTTAAATTCTTGTGAGCTGAAAAAAATAGTTGACTAAAAAACCTATAAGAGGCTGGTCAATAACAAGTATAATGTAATGTGCACAATTGTAATGAATTAGTAATCATATAGAATAAGCATGATTGACGTGATATTAGCGTACAAAGTGTCAGACATGGATTTTATGAATCAGCAGCAAACTCATATGATCAGCAGCCAAAGTGGTAATACAAATATTGCGAAGTCAGCACTGCAAACATCAAACAGTCAGTCACATGAGTATCAAGTCAGTAGTGAGCAGTAAGCACATCACAGTAGCATGAACATCAAGTAGTCAGGTAAACCACAAAGGTTAACCATTAGTATGATTTTGCAACTACCCAGCTAGATTGAAAACTCTCAGAAAGGGAGCGATCTAGGTAATAGAGGGAAATTAAAAAAAATGAAAAAGTATCAAGTCAGCAGTGAGCAGCAAGCACATCACAGCAGCATAAACATCAAGCAGTCAGGTAAACCACAAAGGTTAACCATTAGTATAATTTTGCAACTACCCAGCTAGATTGAAAACTCTCAGAAAGGGAGCGATCTAGGTAATAAAGGGAAATTTAAAAAAATGAAGAAAAATGAAATACCCAACTAGGTTCAAAAACCCTCAAAAAGAGGGCAGCCTAGGCAAAAGAGAGAATATAAAAATAAAATTGGTTACAATTTCAAGCTGGGGGGCAATCATATGAATAGAAGAATCTTACTAGGGGCAGATGAAGTATTTCTTTCACATTGATTATGATCGTTATAGTCCTACAACAGTCGAGCACTCTTAGACCGTAATCAAGCTAAGAAGTATTCGTTGTGTCATCATCCTATTCTAATTATGGAGGATCTCGAGTTTTATTTCCAATAATACTAGTCTCAATGGTAGTCTGTAATAGACTCAATTCTCAGATTTGGATTCTATAATAGAAGAGGAAACCAATTTTTCAAGATAAGCTCTAAATGAAAGAGACATTTGACTAGTCGTTTATTTTACAAATATTATTTTTGAATCTCATGCATACATGCATCACACGAAGTTACGTATGTTAAAATTGTCTTCACAAGTTTTTAGTATTTCAGTCATACATGCATCAGCCCAGTTGTGTTTTAAAAAATTCTTTTTGCCTGATGCCCGAAGTGGCTATATGGATTATTTCATATATTTTCACTTGACGCCCGAAGTGGCTATACGACTCTTTTCATCCATTTTTGCCTGACGTCCGAAGTAGCTATACGGCTCATTTCACCTATTTTCGCCTGATGCCCAAAGCGGCTATACGGCTCTTTTCCTTTTATCTTCGCCTGACGGCTCATTTCATCTGTTTCCACCTGATGCCTAAAGCGGCTACATGGCTCTTTTCATTCACTTTTGCTTGACGCCCGAAGCGGCTATACGGCTCTTTTCATTCATTTTTGCCTGATGTCCGAAGTGGCTATACAGCTCATTTCATTTGTTTTTTGCCTGACATTCGAAGTGGCTATATGGCTCAACTCATTTATTTTTATTCATTTTTGCTTGACATCGGTGGTGGTGATAAGGCATTTTCCTCTTCTTGAAGCCTCTTGGTTCGGACACCAAGGTTGGATGGCAACAAGACCACACCTCTCGGGTTGTACACCGAGGATGACGGTGCATAAAATTGAATCTCCGGATTCAAAATTGAATCTCAGGATTCAAAATCAAACCTCAGGGTTTAAAAATCGAATCTTCGGATTCACAAGTCGAACCTCAGGGTTCTAAAATCGAATCTCCGGATTTAAAATCGAACCTTAGGGTTCAAAAATTGAATCTCCGGATTCACAAGTCGAACCTCAGGGTTCAAAAAAATCAAATCTCCGGATTCACCAAGTCGAACCTCAGGGTTCAAAAATCGAATCTCAGGATTCACAAATCGAATCTCCGGATTCAAAGATATCCTTTTATTTTGTTTCATGTGTATTATTTTTTGAAAAACCAAATTTAAAATTCGTATTTAAACGGTTTTCCAAAAAATAAGGGGAAAACTGTGGACACATGGTTTTAGCCCAACCCATAAGGTAAGAGCCCAGTGAGGAAAGCCCAAGAAGATGGGTCCAATAATGTAAGGTTTAAAAGGACCAGGCCTTTCCAAACAAAGCCCAACCCATAACCTATCTCAATTTAAAACCCTAATAAATAAAGGATAAATTAGTGATAAATTAGGTGGAGAGTAAAAAGGAAATTTATAATAAAACCCTAAGAAAGAAATCTCTACAAATAAGAGGAGAAAAAACCCGAGAAAAGGAAAAAAAAAAAGAAAAAGGGAGGCTAAAAAATCTTAGAGAGAAAAAAGAGAAGGAGGCTAGAGAGAAAACCCTAAAATCACTACTAGAAAACAGGATTTTACCGACGGATTTTCGACGGATTTCGTCATTACCGACGGATTCTGGTTCGTCGGCAAAATGTTCGTCGATAATTTTTACCGACGGATTTTTAAAATCCATTGGTAATTTTGGCCTTTTTTTTTAAAATAATAATAGTTGTATAATTATTTATTAGATTTTTAATATGATTGTGACTGTTATAAATTGTATAAACATTAATTATAATTTAAATAGAAATTATAATCGTATTAAAAAAATATAAATAAATATATTTGAAACATAAAATAACATGACGATAAAACAATAATATAGAAATAAACGTACAATTTATCAATTATTTCAAAAATATGTTACATAAATAGTGTGAAAACCTACTGGTCTGCTAAATCTGTAGTATGATCTGGACCAAGATCACCCTCAGCATCTGAAAGAGCTGTGTGTGAAGGTGGAGAAGGAGATGAGTGCGGAGGTACAGGAGGTCGCATACCAGAACTGTGGGCCCACCTCATCAAAGTCTCTAGCTCACGCCGGAATACGCTAACCTGGTCATCATACTCACGGCGAAGCTCAGAGTGACGCTCAGAGCGAAGCTCAAAGTAAAGCTCAGCTCGAACAATATCTAATCTACTTTGCACAGACCTCTCAACCGCATCATCAAAAGCGGCCTGAGAAGGAAACATGTCCTGCCTCGAGGATGTCGCACCAGTAGTACCCAAACTGATCGCATAGTATGTCGACACTGACGATCCAACACCGTAGACTCGTTGTTTCTGTACTCCTTCAGTTGCTTAAAGAAAAATCTGGTTCTCATCAACTTCAGGTGGCTCTCCTCCCTCCTCTGCTGGTTGCGAAGCAGCAACCATGATCTCTTCGAAACGCGCCTAAATCAA
>CATIWO010388679.1:0-21979 GCA_949673435.1 Macaranga tanarius
TCATCTGGATCCCCTTCAATTGCTACCCCTTCTTCTCCATCTTCAGTAGCCTTTCTCCTGAATTTGGATTTCTGTGGGGAGCTCTCCATTTCCTTAATTCTCCTCTTTAAGGTTTCCTGTCTTTGCAATTTCCTTTTTTGCATTCTGGTAAGAGGATGAGGGAACCTCTTATATTGGACCCTGTACCATTGATTCCCTAGGGGCACCTTTAGGGGAACCATAAATTTCAGAGCTCTCCTTTGGATCCCCTTCTCTGTTGGTGTTAAAGCTCTCTTGGTTCCTGCATTTAATGATCCCTCTCCCATTTCTAGCTTTCTGACCCACACATTTCTGAACAATGTTCTTGGTCTCCTTTCCATCTCCTCACAGATCCTCCTCCTTTGGTTGATAAGTGAATGGAGATCAAAGACTATAGTGCTCACATTGGCCATTAGAGGGAAAAGATTTTCATCTACCAATATGGTCTCCTTCTTCTCAGAGAATTTTAAGATTCCCTTATTAATTATGTCCTGCACCATATTTCTCACGGCTTCCATGTCTACTGGGGCTTTATTTCTAGGAGCGTAGTGTTGGGGGAACTGTGGGATCCCTTTAGTCCCTTCTACTGCCATGCCCCCCGAGTTTTCCTTGGGTGTTGTAGGAACTTCCTCCCTTCTGTGTGAAGGTGTATATTTTTCTTTATCCTCCAAATTGATATAGACTGGGCGGTGAGAATCACCTGCCTCTTGTGATCCAGAGGATTACCCCCGGAGTTCTTCAGGCTGTTTGTTAGCCTTAGATGGAGCTTCAGTAACCGCATTCTTAGAGCCATGTTGACCCACACTAGCAATTGGTTGAAGATGATGATCTAGTTTGTGGGAGACCACTTTCTGACTTTCTTCTATAGTTTTGGCCATGGACTCTAAGAATTTAGACTGCATCTTTGCCAACTTGTTTTGTGCCTCCTTCTGCTCTTTAAGGAAATCCTTCAGAATCTTTTTAAAAACATTAGAAACCTTTGTTTCAATTTCCTTCCCAACAACAGGAACTATTGAGATTTGAGCATTCTCTATAACCTGGTCTTGAATGTGCTTTTCAAAATTCTCCACCAAGTGGGGAACTAGACCTTCTGGCCCTACTGCAGTAGGCGCCTCCTCCTGATCCTGAGATCCGGTACTGTCTTTTTCCATAAAACTCCTGGTTCTTGGCATTTCAGTAGAGTCCCACCGAGCATGCCAAAAATATGTTGCTCTCTGGCCCTTGCAATTGAATTTTTGAGCGTGCCAGGTGTGTGAGGTACACCAACCTAGGGGATCTGACTTCTTATCGGAGATTTTAGTGTAGGCTAAGGGACCTAAACCTACTGGGTTCTTAAATCAACTGTAAATGACAAAGAGTTGTGTTTAATATTGATTATACCAAAAACAAAGAATAAAAGGTTAAAATTTGGAGAAAATGAGAACAGGAAGCTACGGGATCTGTAAGAAAATTAAAGAGCTCCATTGGAAATAAAAAGAAATTGAACTACTATCACTGTTTGATTGCAGATAAACAAAAATAAGATACAGAAAAGGAAATACTGAATTGAAAATCTAAATTGAGTTTCTGTAGAAATTGATTTGTTGTTGTCTGGTTTGATTTGGATTTTGCCGTGTTCTCGTTTTTCTTCCAGGAGAGTCTTTTATCCACGAAGCTGATAACTTCCCTTTTTCAGAAACTGCTCTCTTCCACTACTTCACGTTCCTTGTATTTGAAATTCAAACATCTTATCTCTTTCTGGCAGTTTCCTCAGATAACCAACATGTGCAATTAATTAATTAATTAATTTAGGTTATAGGCTTATAAATTGGGTGAGCTTTATTATTTTTAAATATTGGTCCAAACAATAGTATAATGCACATAAGAGAGGAATACTAAGGAAAGAGAAATGACTATAAGGCACCAACATTTGTCTCTTCTTAAACAACCTATATCCTCCACACTTAATCAGCATTTGATAGATTATCTAACTCCGAGTAATCTTAATTAGTTATTGGTGGTAGGGGTGGCCACGGTTCATGAACCGGCCGGTTCCAGTTCAGAACCACCAGTTCACGGTTCGACCTAAGGTGGAACCGAACTAGAACCGGCTTAACTCCGGTTCTGAGCCGGTTCCGAACCGGCCAGTTTCGGTTTATGGTTCCGATTTTTTGGTTCAGTTTTTTATTCACTGTAAAAAAGTTGTATTATTTTAAAAAAATATATATACTACGAGTAAGAGAAAATTATGTAGAATTTTATAAAGAGTTGTAACTTGCATTTTTTAAATTTTTGACATAATTTATTTTTATTTCATAAAATGAATCAGAACCGACCGGTTCACGGTTCCAGAATGATAAAACCGGCCCTAAATCGGTCCCACTTTCGGTTCAGGACCGATTCAGCTCGATTACAAATTTGACCGGGCCGATTCTAGTTCAATTTCAGACCGAAACCGGCCCGTGGCCACCCCTAATCGGTGGGGTTCCGCCCGTTAGCTGGTATTTGTTTAGTTATTTAGTGACTTGCGTTTTTTTAGCTATGCATTACACACCTATTAATTAATAATATTAATAGTGTTATTTGACATCAGATCAAATTGTAAATAGTGCATTACACACCTATTAATTAATTGAATAATGATACATGTCTCTCAGAGATACATGAATAGTAGTGTCTCTCACTAAATAAAGATAAAATTTGGTAAGAAATAATTACTTGTTTGTCCATTAACAGAAGACATTTAATATGAGTGGGAGATAATTTGAGATTTTCACTCTTAGAGAGACAACACTATTCATGTCTCTCTAAGAGACATCAATCTTTTTTCTAATTAATTATAGGATAATAATATTATTATTACCATTAATATTATTATTTGACATCAGATCAAATAGCAAGAATCCATTTAAAATGACAAACATGTATTTTTTTAATAAAATATATTGTATAAAATTTTATATGAATATGGTCCATAATAAATCTAATCTTTTTTTTTTTTTGAGAACAAATAAATCTAATCTTATAAAAAAAGAATTTAAGGCATTATATGACTGTCGAGCTTTGGTCCGGATTCAAGTGCGACTCGAACTCGAATTAATCCAGCTGTTGTTTTTGGGTGAAGAACAAGAAGAACAAAAATAAATTAAAAAAAAAATCTTTAGAGATCAGCAAACCCAAAAACCCAAAAAAAGAAAACGAAAACGAAAACGAAAGTGATTTATTTTCATTATCACATATAGCCATCAAAAACCAAATCCAAATCCAAATCCCAATCTCTACTCCATAAAAAGATTCTCAATAATAACTCAGTAACATCACTATCTTTGCTTCTTTGATGCATCAGATGACCGAGACACATCTATAGTTTATATCATTATTTATAAAGAAGTTCGCTTTTCCCAATAAAAAATAGCCTCCCAATCTCCTTCTCCTTCGTTAAACATCGCTAACCAATTAATCTTTCTTTGCTTCTACGTATACCCAGTTCTTGGATTGGCAATCCAAATCTTGGGTTTTGTTTCTTTTTTTGATTTGATCAAGAAAGGTTGTTGCTTTCACAAGGGTTGAATGATGAGGAAGCGAGAAAGAGAGAACCCATGTGGAATTTGTGGGCACTATCACAAATACGAGGAAGGCGAAGTATGTGGGATTTGTGGTCACCGGATGCCGGAATCCGCTGAGAAGGCTCCGCTTCATGTCAGTGCTTTTCCTTCTGAGATCCTGCCGGAGTTTCTCTATCTGGGTAGCTATGACAACGCCTCTCGCTCTGAGCTTCTTAAGACCCAGGGGATATCTCGTGTTCTCAATGTATAAAGATCATTACTTTGATTTTATATTCATTTGTGATTTTTAATGCTTTATGTTGCTGTTAAAGTTGATTGCTCTGTTGTTAATTGTGGACTGGATCATGCTTTTTGTTTATTGGTAGATTGTTAAATTACTATTACTTTAGTATTAGTGTAAAGAGACTAGGTTAAAGTCAAGGAGGGGTGAAATCCGACAAGATGAAAACTTTTAGGTGACCAGTGTTTTTTTCAGCATTGATGGCCTTGCTTGGATTGGATCAATCTGCTTAAGAGGGGTGGATAGTGCTATTCTAGCCTTCCTGTGATGAAGGCAGAGCTGTGAGGATGTACCTGTTGCATAGAATGGAGTTCTTGGTGGTTTAAGAACTAAAAATTTATGAGTGAATCTCAATTGATAAAATGGAGGGGGCAATCAACTAAACCTTGAACTACGGATGCTAGCAATTAGTTGAGTGATTTATTCATGTTCTTATTGATTACATATGATCTGCTATTGTATGCGACGTGATAAGATATAGTAAGGTTACTGGTTTAGAATTTTTGCTATCACATGGAATGATAGGAGAGTGGCTGACAATGATTGTTGATAGGAGAGTGGCTGACAATGATTGTTGATATCTGAAACTTGCCTTCTCCTTTTACATTGTTTTTTTTAATGGTGTATTGTGGCTTCCACCACTTAAAAAAGAAAAATGCCTAATGATTTTGCTTTATTTTATCTATTATAGCAATAACAATTTTACAAGGATGTGCATTCTCTATGCAATAGAATTCTTGGCAGTTAAACATGCTTACATGGAGAACACATGTAAATTATATTTTAAACTTAGGAACAAGAACAACCCATTGATTGCTTTGCACTAGATATTAGAGAGTAAATGTTAAAATAGAGAACAGTATTATGTACTTTTTGCTTTCTTCTGCCACCTTATATATGTTACTTTTTCCTTCATTCAATAGGTTTCTGTTAAATTCTTATACCAGAATTATACTGTTATGGTCATGATTTTTTGTCGATTACATGGTATGGTAGCTCAATTAGACAGGAATAATAAGAGGGCTGCATGTTCTTATATCTATTGTTTTGCCTGTATGTAGACAGTACCGGCTTGCCAAAATCTCTACAAGAATTCGTTCACCTATCATTGCCTCCAAGATGACAAAGTTTTACAATTTGAAGATGCCATCCAGTTTTTAGGTGAGTTACCTATTGCAATTGTTAATTTTTATTTGTTACTTTACATCCTTCCTCCGCCATATGCCCATGGAATCCAATTAACAGTGGAACATAACAATGTGAAACTCCCTTATATCTTTTATTATATCTTTCTTTACATATGCTTTAGAAAGGCTCACAAAATAACTGTTTAATTCTGTTGTGATTTTGCTCATTTCCTTGCATGGTGAAGTATTATCAGCAGCTACCAACATTTATTTGATAAAATTGAAGTCATTATATGTGAAGAGAATATTGCTGTAAATGATCACCCAAAAAATATGTTATTAAATGTTATTTTGAATTTGATATTGCATTGGAGGTTCAGTTAATTAGCACTTTAGATAACAATGTTCTCATGAAGCTTTGAGTATAACATGACGCGTGTTTCTTTTGCAGAGCAATGTGAAAAGGACAAGGCTCGTGTTCTTGTGCACTGTATGTCAGGAAAAAATAGGTACGGTGTAGCTGCAACTTAGACTTTTCTTCTTTTGCTCCTTTATTGATTATCTTTGTCAAGTACAAAAATGTGTGAATTTAAGGGCATCTGATCTCAGCTTTGTTGTAAGGGCATCAGTAGCTTTTGTGCAACATATATCCTAGAAACATATATTCTGGGAAACTATTAACTAATTGTAAATTGTTGGTCGGTGTAATGATAAGCATGTTTATTTTGGCAGGTCTCCAGCTATTGTGATAGCTTATTTGATGAAGTCCAAAGGATGGAGGCTTGCACAAAGTTACCAGTGGGTGAAAGAGCGGAGACCATCTGTTGACTTAACCCAAGGTATATATGCTTCTGATGCTGTTTTGTTCATCATATGCACTAGAAAAAAAAAAAAAAAATGATTGCATGGCGCATAGAATTGTGAATTATTTCAGGTACTTTTTAGAGTCACAATAGGCATGAAAATTACAGAAAAATAGAATTCTATAACTGAATAGTGCCTAGGGTTTCTGGGAGTTTTAGAACTATTAAACTGCATACTGATTCTAGTTTTATATTCAGCTTTAATAGCCCTTCCTTCTTCTCTCTTTTTACCAGGGCCCTGAAAAGATCTTCTGAAACTAGATCCTTTTCTTGCATGTTTATCGGATTTATATCTAAGCAAATATCCAACTATTTGATGAATTTCATATCCTTCTTAAATGTCATATGCTTAGTACTTGTCTCTCAGATGATGGTTTTGCATCTTGGATGTAGTTAGTTTCCAGCGACCACTTACCTCATATCTGGCTTTGTTTGTGATTTCCAGCTGTGTACCAGCAGTTACAAGATTATGAGCAAAACATTTTTGGGCCAGCTGATAGTAACAACCCTGCCCTGCCAGTGTTCTCAGCTGCGGGTGCACCATCCTTTAGCTTTGGCTTTCCAAAGGTTAATGACCCAGTTCATTCTCCAGTTTTCAAGAGTGTTGCTGCTACCTCCATATTTTCACGTCCTTTGGATATTGCTCCCCACGAGTTCCAGTTTGGAGCTGGCCATCCTCAAAGTAATGCATCTGAGAACGCCTTTGTTACCAATCCATTGAACCCAAATGGTGGGGACATTTCAATGGATTCATGAATTTATAGTGTTCACCTGATGAGATCAATGTTTCCCATAAGTTTAACAAGTTTACAAGTTTTCTGAAGTTAAAAACTGCGGCTTTGTAATATGATGTATGCAATACTATCTTGCCTGCTATTGTCAAAAGTGAGTGTAGAGCTTATTTTAGTATATACTGACTACAGAAACTGCATATTTTGCTGCTTGCAAGTATAGATGGATCATATAATGAATGCAGGAAAAGCATTAGTGGCAAATTTATGGAAGGATGGACTTAATTAGTGATGAACATGTAATCGTTGGCTTTTTTTGGCCATTTCTTCCTAAAAATTCTATACCCTCTTATTTTTTATAAAAATTCACTTAACATTGTGAAATCCTAAATCTTTTCAATGCAACTAAAGAACAAAATATTATCATCAAATAGTGGAAATTTTGAAAATTCAATTACAAATAAATTATGCGCAATAACTTCAATAATAATAATAATAATAATAATAATAAAAAATTATATCTAATGAGACAACACATTGACAAGAAAAGTACCCTAATTAGACAAGAAAATTTTCTTATAAATATATTTACGGTGCTTTCTCTTCAAATCTAAAGAATTTTGCTGTTGATTAGGAAGATGTAAATCTAGGTGGTTCTGATCCTCCGTAAGTGAGTGCTTTTTGTTTTCGATATTATGGGGGATATACAAATATTTTTAAGGTTGGAGAAGCCTTCAAAATAAAATTATCAGAGCTTCAGGTACTACTTGATATCCGGTATCTTTCAGGTCCAAGTACTTATTTCAAATAAAATTGTTTGCGCCCCTCTTTCACCTGGAGATTGAGCACACTTTAAGATTTATTAACGTATCACATCTAATTTGTTGAATGTTTACTATTACTAGGTGTAAGTTTTGAAACTATATTTATTTAATTAGTTTGAGACACTAATTCGATGAGCTTTTTATTTGATTAATTTGTATCCTCTTATAGCTTCTCCTTTATGTTCAAAAAAAAAAAAAAAAAAAAAAAAATTCCACCATAGAAGTTCAAATTCACTTGCAATTGTCAAGATGCCACTTGATCTTTTGATCTTAGAAGAACCTTTTTTTGAAATGCATTCGTCAAGCAATTCTAACACTCGAATTTTCCAATACACATCACCTTAATTACAATTAACTTAATGCTATATCAAAACTAAAATCGTATTTCATATTTTACAGGCAATAGACAACTCATATATGCCACACAACACAATTTACAGTTTCAGAACTTTTGTTTTTTACAGTTCTGGTAATTTTTTTTTTACACATATTTACAGTATGTTGATACTTCCCCATGACTAGCAGACTGCACATGCTTCAAGGGATGATTTAGCAAGCCACAACAGGCCTGGATCATTCCGCTTCAACACTAAGTAAGTTTCTTGTTTCCCAGTTACATCGAAGACAGCATCTTCGATGAATCCAACCATCTGCAGAATTTCCATTGCAGCTGGAACAAAATAAGCAGCCAAGTATTTAGACAAATATCCCACTTATAGCAAGCACAGTGCATGATTTTACTCTCAACTCGATGCCTTTTGTTGATTATGTACTCCGAAAATTCGAGTTCTAGTTGCATATTTTTGCAAGGATAGATGAGTGATTAAATTTCCAAGAAAAAGTATATAATTTTATTTGGTTTGATTCTAAATATATTCTATCAACAGAGTTGCAGCACATACATGTTTGATCATTAGGCTGACCACTAGCAAATTATGGTAAGCGTTCACATTTCACCAGAATACTTCCTCCAATGCAAATTAAATTCGACTTATTAGCAAGATGGTTAAACTCCAAACTATAATCAGATAGCAAATCCTAACATGAATCCCCGAGTATCTAATTGTCTATATGTGATAACTACCAATGGAATATCCTTTTCTAATGTGTGACAACCCATTAATCATTCAACTGAATAGATCAGAGAAAAGATGCAAACCTTTGTGATTGACAACATTCTTCTGAATTATAGGATTTGCCTGCAATGCATCATCATTGACAGTAAATAATTAGATGATAAAGAACTGAACTTTACTCAAACTGAATACAGTTTACACAATCGTGGGCAAAATTCCTCAAGGCTAATGGGGTTTGTACCTTTCGGAGTCTCTTGAATTTCATTTCATTTGGGTGTTCAATCACATTCCTGCCAGTAATTAAAAACAATTACAGATTTAGTAATTAACTATATGCAATATAGTTTTAGAAAGAAAAATAATATAAGCATCATCCAAATTACTAAACTGGGGAGTAATAATGGAGAATAAGTTGCTAAGCACTAATGCTGTTAATGTAGAGAAAGTAATCAACAGAAGAAAGGCAAGATGAAAAAGTATACCGAATTATTTTAAGAAGTGTTTGCAAAGCAGCAGTTACTTCTGTGGGATCAACTTCAGCTCTAAGTGTCTCAACAGCCTTCTGCAGCCGACCACAGACAATAGTAACAGGATCTTGGATCCTCTGCAGCTCCTGATCATCAGGATCTGGTTCATCAATTGCCATATCGGATGCCTGTGAGGCCACCGTAGCATCATCTGGATTACGCTCTGCCTGCACATCTCTGTTTGCTTGAGATTCATCAGGATCAGGTTCCTTATACACCTTATTCTGATGGCTTCTTTGGATGTTTCCATCTCCTGAGTTTCTCCATTTTGCCGGTGACTCATCCGGATCAGGTTCATCAATGATCATCCTTCCAACATTTACCGCTCTGGATATTTCTTGTGAGTTAACGTCATCATCCTGATCCGGTTCTGCCTGCAAAGCTCGTTTTGCCTCAGATTCATCAGGATCAGGTTCCTTATGAGCCTTATTTAGAACTGGGTCCTCCATGCTTTCAGTCACTAGAGAATTGTTCTGATCTGGTTTTTGGATGTTTCCACCTCCCAAATTACTCTTTTTTGCTTCCAAGTCATCAGGATCAGGTTCATCCATAATCTTGGTAGGCTGAATCCCACAGTTCAGGCTATCCACCACCTGACAGTTATTACTCAAAGGAGCATCAGGATCAGGTTCATACTTGCTTTGATCAAAAGAGTGTTCATCAGGATCAGGCTCATAATCCATGGCATCAGGTCTATCAGGCTTCCTGTACCCAGAATCATCAGGATCAGGTTCATCATGTACTCCTGAACTGTTAGCAGAATCAGCTAAACGGCGGTAAGCAGCAACTACTGAAGATGCACGTGCACTTGAAAGCTGATCTGAAGCATTTCCCCCAAGCTTTTGAGAAAAGATAACGTTGTCTGGAGAATATGATTCTTCTTCATAATTGTCCGTATGCCTAACTCTACTCAAGGTGTGTCCCCCTGATTTAGTCCAATCTAAACTAGCAGCTTCTTGGTTCAGCTAACATCAAAATGCACTAATTTAGACAAGCTACTTTATTGAAGTGTACTGGTGAACTTAAAGATATAATCATACTCACAAAATTTACCTGTTTATCCAGAGCATAGAAATTAGCATCATGTTCTGAATATACCATGTGAGCCTGAAATGAAGTCAAAAATGATCCCCTTAAAACCATTCACTGATAGTTGAATATACCAACCACTGAAGCTTCCTAAACAAAGGAATGAAAAGTTGTTACTTGTAGAGCTTACAAGTTCATGCAAAAGTGTTTTCTTGATGCTTTCATACTTCCTGAAGCCCTTGAGGTCATCGGTTCGAAGACGCAATGATATCTCCTCTCCATGATTCTATAATAGCAAACAAGAGTCAACAGAAAGGAACAGAGAGGGAAATAATCAATTAGGAAAGCTTAATGGCAGTGCAGCAGTCAAGTGAGTGAATAATCTATTGCTTATTCATTTCCATGCCATTACCTTGTTGAATCCTAGGATACACTTGGGACTCACACCAACATAGCCAACTGGGGCCATCTCAGTCATAATTCCAACACGCCAACGATGCTAAAAAAATCAAAAGGATGCATATCAGAACAAATTTGGTTATGATTATTAACCAAGAAATGATACATCCAACAATACCTTGTTCATTATTGCAACAATTCCAGGATCTGCAGCAAGCATATGCATCCTTTTCAATGCCTCTGAAGCTGGGGGGTTCAACTGTTGATCAGAATCATCACATATGCTTGTGAATACTCAAATATTAAGGTATGGACTACAAGGGCCAAAGAAAGTACTGAAATATATCACAAGCCTTCATAAATTTCAATCAGTTATTTACATTTTGATATTTGATTCTTATAAGCTTAAAGTGCTTAACTAGAATAGTAGGGTGTGTTTACTTTCAGAGAATTATTTTCTGTTTTCATTTTTCAATTTTCAATTTTCAAAGAAAATAAAAACTTTTCATTTTCATAGAAAATTTGTAAAACATGTTTACTTGTTAAAAATGAAAACACGGAGTTTTCAGTTTTAAATGATGACAAGGAGTTTTCAGTTTCTAATTTTAATAAGGAAAATTTAGAAAACAATAAAAACTTATTTTCCACTTTTCTTTAAAATTAAGAAAACTGTGAAAACACTTTTCAAGTGAGAATTTTTTGAAAATACCTAAAGTAAACACAAATTCCTATTTTCTATTTTCATTTTGAAAAATTTTCTAGAAAACTGAAGTAGTTTTCTCAAAATAAACACACCCTTAATTTTTGCTTGGTTAATTTCTACATTATGCTTTCAAACCTTTGTTGAAAAATGGTCCACAAATGAACAAAAATGCTTTTTATCATATCAAGGACATTTTGCACAAAAATGGAAATGTTTTCACATGTAGATTTAGAGACACCCTTGTGCCAGACTAATTTTGGCAATTTAACTCTAGAATTTTCAGAGCACTTTGTCAAAAAGCTGATCTCTGTTATGAAGCCGATTTTAACTCTGAACCAAGCATTTCACCCTTCATATGTTGGCACTTCACTTGTTTTGTCTCTGCATTAAACAAATCAACAAGACTTTATGCTTTGACTTTTGGAGAAGTAGGGCAACCTCTTTTTGTACATATATATATATATATTAATCTCTTTTCCAAGTAAAAAAAGTAGTTGGTGTGGTTGAGTTTTTGTAAAAATATTTTTGTGCTTCCTAGAGTGATCAATTCTCTCCCAAAATCCATAGAGCTTCAGTTGTATAATCTTGTCTTTGTGAGAGACACAAATACACACAACCTTCAAACTATTGGAACTAGCTTGAGAGGCACTATTGAGAGAGTAAATGAGTGCATAGTTGTTGGATCTAGTTAAAACCATTACTTGTATGCAGTTTATGGAGCTGCTGGAAAAATCAGAAAGAGATTAGTTGCTGGAGCTAACAAAACCAGCTTAGATATCAACTTAGGAAAGGGTAGTACTAAGGTTGTATGATGGTTTTTCTCTTGCCATTGAAAAGAGATAATTTAAAGAGTGAAAAATCTTAAGGACGTGTCCTTAAGGAGTGAATATAAGCAAGTAGAGCTGAACCACGATAAATCTCTTGTGTTAATTACTGCTTTCTTTTGAAACTGTTTATAATGATTGTGATGTTTCGTAAATTAGTCTGCTCTTTCTAAATGTCTTTCAGCTCAGTTTAAAGTTAATTTATTATGTTCTCAACTTTTTTTCAATAGCCTTCTAGTATCATCTTTTTAGCTTTCTGATTTCACTGTACCAATTTTTAAAATTAGCTCGAACCACAGAAAAAGTTTTTGATGCTCAATTTATCCCCCCTCCCCCTTTTGAGCAGCCTGTAGGACCTAACAATTAGTATTAGAGCAGGTTTATCTTGCTAATAGATCCATATGGCTGCTAGCTTAAGTGCTATTCCTAGTGCTTCTAGACTCTCCAAAGAAAATTCTATTTCTAGACCACTTTTTTTTACTGGAACTAATTATGAATACTGGAAAAATAGGATGAAAAATTTCATTCAAGCTGTTGATATTGATTGCTGAACAATTATTCTTAAATGACCTTCTATTCCTACTAAAAAAGATGTTGATGGAAATGAATTTCCAATACCTAAATCAGAATATTCTGAAGCTCATTGGAAATTAGTTCAGCTAAATGTTAAAGCTCTTAACATGCTTTATTGTGCTCTTGATGTGAATGAGTATAATAGGATCTCTACATGCACTTCAGCTAAACAAGTATGGGACAAGCTTGAAATAACCTATGAGAGAACAAATCAAGTCAAGGAGTCCAAAATTAACTTGTTATGAAGAGAGTATGAGCTATTTTTCATGAAGTCAGATGAGACTATTTGTTCAATGAACTCCCGATTCAGTAAAATTATCAATGCACTAAAAAATCTTAGAAGAAATCACACTGAAGAAGAAATGGTAAAGAAAATCTCAAATCCATACCTGAAAAATGGGAAACTAAAGTGACTATCCTCTATGAAGCTAAAGATCTGTGAAACTACTCCTATAATGAGCTGATTGGTTCTCTACTTACTCATGAGATGATGATGAAGGCTAAATCTAAGGACACCTCTATAGATAAGAAAAAGAGAGGAGACATTGCCTTAAAGATGGAATCAAGCTCGGATAACTAAACCAGCTCTGATGATGAGGAAGTGGCGCTAATCACAAGGAGATTTAAGAGAATGTTCAAAAAAAGTAAAAAGACATACCAGAACAATATGAAGAAAATGTTGAAGCCAAACTCAGAGTTTCAGACTAAGAAGGAATCCTCTAAAATCATTTGCTTTGAATGCAACAAACCAGGACATCTGCGGGCTAATTGTCCTAAGCTGAAAAAGAAGATGAAGAAAGAAAAACCCAAGAAAGCAATGGTTACAACCTGGAGTGACATTGACGATACCAACTCCAGTAATGATGATGAATCCAAAGATGTTGCAAACTTGTTTTCATGGATTTAGAGTCAAATGACACTAGCAAAGCTAATAACAGTCAACATTCTGAGACTACTGAGAATCCTAAAGCTAATCTTTCTGACAGCTCATCCTTTGAGGTAAAATCTTCTGATCCAATTTCTTATGATGAACTTGAGTGTGCCTTTGGTGAATTATATAAGGAATTCAAAGCCTTAACTAAAAAATATAGTTCACTTAAGAAAGAGCTCAAGGTGTTAAAATCTGGAAAAGAAACATGCATGTGTGATATCACAAATGTTGATTTCATTAAACTCAAAAAGAAAGAAATGCATGCTCAAGATATTTATGTTGAAGCTTCTAAGAAGCTGGACCTTGCTGTTTCTGAAGTTGATTCCTTCAAAAAGAAACTTCAATCTACTTTCAATATAAATCTAGTTCTCTTGCAAGATAATGAAGAATTACAAAAGAAAGTAGATGGTCTCACCAAAGATCTAGAGAAACTTACCAAGGAAAAACAGAATCTTGATGCTCTCTTAGGAAATCAACCCTTCTCAAATGAAAAACAAGGATTAGGCTATAAGAATGTTACTAAAGCTAAAAAGTATGAGAACTATTTTGTTAAAGTATCATCTTCATCATATTCGTATGCTTCATGTTTTTACTGTAATCATTCTAGTTATATTATGAAATTTTGTGCTTAGAATAAAAATGTTTTCGAGGCTAATTTTGTCTGGTTACTAAAAGCAACCAGACAGACTTCTGAAGCTAACTTGAAAGGACCTAATTTAGTTTGGGTACCTAAAGCTAAGTAATCTCTTGCAGGTTTGCCTAAGGAGTAAGCAAGTGCAAAATAAGTGGTACATGGATAGTGCTTGCTCTAGGCATATGACGGGTGACAAGACAAAGTTCATCCACTTAAAGCTAAAGGACAAAAGAACAATTAGTTTCGAAGAAAATAGTAAGGCTAAAATAATCAGATTCGGAATCATTGGGTCAAGGCCATCAATCAAACATATTTCTTTTGTGAAAGGTCCAAAGTTCAACCTACTCAGTGTAAGTCAATTGTGTGACAAGAACATGAGAGCAATTTTTGAACCCACTCATTTTGAAGTTCAAAGATTACATAACAATCATACCTTGTTTATTGGTAGTAGGATTGAAAATGTGTACTTGGTTGATCTTGATAGCTTTAACTCTGATATGTGCTTAGCTTCTTTTGATGATGATAGTTGGTCATGGCATAGGAGATTAGGTCATGCAGGCATAAAATAAATTTCCAAGCTAGTAAAAAATAAGTTTTTCAGAGGATTAACAAAGCTAAAATTTGAAAAAGATGACATATGTGATATTTGACAAATGGGTAAACAAACTAGGACATCCTTCAAATCTAAAGGCATGGTTTCCACTTCTAGACCCCTTGAACTTTTACACTTTGATTTATTTGAACCCATTTCACCATCTAGCTCAGGAGGTAAATCTTATACTTTTGTTCTTGTTGATGATTATTAAAGGTTTACCTGGACCCTCTTCCCAACTCACAAGGATGAGGCATTTAACAAGTTTGAACTCCAAAACGAGAAAGGAGCTAATGTTGTGTCAATTCAAAGTGATCATGGTAAGGAATTTGACAATAAATCCTTTGAAGATTTCTACAATGAATATGGGATCAAGCATAACTTCTTAGCTCTAAGAACCCCTTAAAAAATGGAGTGGTTAAAAGAAAAAATCAGACTCTTTAAGAAGTATCTAGAACCATAATCCATGAAGCTAACATGCTAAAATACTTTTGGGCTAAATCTATCAACACAGCATGCTATATTCTGAATAGAGCTTTGGTAAGATCCACCTTGAGAAATACTCCTTATGAACTCTGGAAAGGTAAGAAATCTAATGTAAGTTATTTCAAGATTTTTTATTATAAAAGCTTTGTTCATAATAACAAGAAAAATTATCTTGCTAAATTTTATGCAAAATCATATGAAGGAATTTTTCTTAGATATTATGAGCATAGTAAAGCTTATAGGGTTTTTAATAAGAGAACACTTAGTGTTGAGGACTCAATTCATGTGGTATTCAAAGAAACTAACGAAACTCTACCAAGTAGAGATTGTTGATGACCTTCTTGTAGGTGCTAAAAATCCCAGACAAGAGCTAAAGAAACAAGGTGAAAAGACTCAAGAGAGAGAGAACACTCTTAATCAAAAGCTTGATAGAATTGTCAAAAATTAGTTTGGGGGGAATCTAGAAAATCAGCCTGAGACAACCCTGGAACCTTAAACTAATGAACTCTCAGTTGATTAGAAAGGTCTTGAAAATGAGCTACCAGAAGATTGGAGGTACCATAGGCATCACTTAAAGGACAATCTCTTGATAAATCCTTCAAACAAGCATACAACAAGGAGTAGCTTCTGAAAAATGATTGGAAATATGGCTTATATTTCCAAATTAGAGCCCAAGACAGTGGATAAAGCTCAACAAGATGAAAATTAGATTCTGGCCATACAAGAGGAACTAAATCAGTTTAAGAGAAATAATGTCTAGAAATTAGTTCCACAGCGAAAAGACCAAACCGTAATAGGAACCAAGTAGGTCTTCAGAAACAAGATGGATGGGCTTGAAAATGTGACAAGAAATAAAGCTAAGCTTCTTGCTAAAGGTTACAACCAAGAAGAGGAGATAGACTTTGATGAAACCTTTTCACCAGTTACTAGGCTTGAAGCTATAAGGATTCTTTTTACATTTACTTATCTCAAGAATTTCAAGCTGTGTCAGATGGACGTGAAGAGTGCATTCCTCAATGGATACTTGAATGAAGATGTGTATGTAGATCAGCCCCCTGGTTTTGAAAACTGTGACAAACCTAATCATATTTACAAGCTAATAAATGCCTTGTATGAACTCAAATAAGCCCCCAGAGCTTGGTTTGAGAGATTGAGCAAGTTTTTGTTAAAAAAGGATTTTTTTAAGGGGAAAGGTGGACAAAACACTATTTACCAAAAATTAGCTTGATAACATCCTGATAGTCCAAATCTATGTAAATGACATTATTTTTGAAGCTACTGAGGAAAACATGTGCAAGGAATTTGCTGAAATGATGATGGGAGAGTTTGAAATGAGCATGATGGGTGAGCTGAACTTATTTTTGGGTTTACAAATAAAATAGTGTAAAGATGGTGTTTTTATAAATCAGTCTAAGTATGTCAGGGAGCAACTGAAGAAATTCAAGATGTCTAAAGCTAAATTAAGTAAAACTCAATAATAAAATATACAGAGGTATGATTGGATCTTTACTTTATCTCACGATAAGTAGGCCTGATATTCAAAGAAACCCTATTCAATATGGGGAGCTTTTATTTAAGAAGGAGTTTAAGGCTTGAGGTAAGTAATTATTAACATAATGCTTACATATATTGATTTTTAAGTAACTATAGTTATTTAACTATGTTGATTTGTGTATGCCATTAAAGTGGCAAGAATGATGAATATGTGATTATATTGATGTGAGAAAGAATGATGAATATATGTAAATATATTGTTGTGAGACTATTCAATGGTCGCTTGAGCATGTGTAATGATGGATTGTGAATATTGGCACCTATGAGTGCAAGCCACTTGTTGTAGTATGAATTGATATGTATTGCTTATGAGAAAGGTGAATTGTGATTCATTATAAGAAATGGAAATGATGAGAAATGAAAAAGAGATGTTAAATTATGATGATATAATTGTACATATGCATTTTGATATATTGTAACAATGATGGAAATATATGCATATGGCTTGATGTGAGGAATGTGAGGATGTGAGGAAACATGTGAGTGTGGAGACTGAGCTGGGCAGAGAGCCTCCATGATTTGAGACTGAGCTGGGCAGATATTGTCAGATATAGCCATTCATGTAATATATATATACGTGTGAGATATGAGACTGAGTTGGGTAGAGAGTCTCAGAAATGACCATAGGTATAAAAATAAAATTAAAAATATGAAAAAGAAAAGAAAAAGTGAGCTTTATGTGAAACGTGTATGACATGTATTGAGAACTCCAGCCGGATTACTAACAAGCATAATCATGCATACATTGCATTATATATATATATATATATAATTAATTTGGATTGAATATGAAGTGTGACATATGAGAATTATAATTGTGGATCAAGTTACAAATTGCTATTGATGTTATGAGTTTGTGAATATATTGAGAAGTGCTTGACAATTGTAAAATTTGTGTATATGTTGATGTGAGGATTATGGTTAGGGATTGTTAGAATAAGAGTTAATAGTATTATATTATGATTGGGTTTTGCTTTGGAATGTATATAAATTGATTTTCAGGTTGAAGACACTAGTCGAGACACGGGTGTGTCTCAGACCGTGTGATTTTGACACAGATGTATCAAACAAATGGTTTAAGCTGCGAGTAGACACTGGTGCTCACCACCAGGGTTACCTACGAGCAGGCACTAGTGGTCGCCAGTGTCCTGGCACTCACTAGCCATAAGGTCTACGAGCAGACACTAGCGCTCGCCAGTATAGTCTGAGACAGAAAAATGACAGTGTTCATATCCATGTCCTGATGGGAATTTTTGATCAGTAGACTATACGGGTTGTGATACGCTATGTAGTCCTCTTTTAATTGTTTATATATTATTTTCTTTAATTAGTTCTTGAGGAGAATTATATGTTTGATTACATTATTAATTGCTTATTGAGTCACAAGCTCATTCCTTTGCAATTGTAGTTTTCAAGCTTGATTGATAGAAAGCTTGAAGTGAGTTTAGTCGTGAGCTCAGGTGAGTCAAAAAGGCAAGCTTGATGTCGACATCTCCATCCATATGATCACATAAGCATTTTGGCATTTGAGCATTTTGAATTGAGTTCATGTGTATATTTTAGTTTTATGTAACTTTATATTTTGAGTATTTACAATGTATTAAATAAGGGTTTTTGTATAATATATATATCTTTTGAGAAAATTTTTCATGTGCCACGTGTTTGTTTGTTGTTAGGACACTTGTATGTAGTACTTAGAGGGTGCTACATTAAGTGGTATCAGAGTGGAGATTAGATTTCTTCAGGATGATAAAGCATAATGCATACATGAAATATCATGCATAAGTTTGAGAAAACATGTAGTGGATGTGCATTGTATATTTTAGGATGGATGAACACCAAGTGCCTCGTGTTGACCCCGAAGAGTCGTCTGAGTCCGTTCATAGGCAAACACCTATGAAGGCCTTAGGAGAGTTAGAATAATCTCAATCCTAAGTCCCTCCTCTAGCTGTATATCTTTTTATACAGGAGTTTGTACAGATGATGAGGGCCATAGGTTTTAGACCAATGGATAACACTATGGATGAGGTTATGAGGAATGAGGAAGTAGGGTGCATTTGATTTCTATGGAAAGAAATCCTATAATTGTAAAGACTTGGTTGAAAGGACATAGAGGGTTCTTAATTTGATGAAGTGCACACCAGAAGAAAAATTTGATTATGCAGCATCACTGTTACAAGGAGATGTTTATGAATAGTAGCAAAACTATTCTAGGGAATGATATTCAGCCTCTAGTGTTAATATGAGATGATTTTCTTTGTGAGTTCATTAACAACTACATCCAGAAGCATACAAAGATATTAAAAGAAGGGAGTTTTTAAATTGGAAATAAGGGACAATGACAGTAGCATATTATGAAGTAAATTTAATATGTTATCCTATTATGCTTCATCTCTAGTAGATACTAATAGAGACAAATGCTAAATATTTGAAGAGGGACTAAAATATAAAATCAGAAATAGGATCACACCTACAGATTTTGAGAGTTACACTAGGTTGAGCGCAGCTGCAATTAGAGCCGAAAGACTAGCAAAAGAAGAAACTAAACAAAGAGAAAAAAGGGGAACAAGTGAAATTGTAGGAGATTCTAATAGAAAGCAAGGCAGACAAGGGGGATATATACCACCACAGGTTAACTCTCGGAGTAGTTATTCTAATTTCAGAGGAAGGGGATCCGCAGTTCCATCTTATTCAAGTAAAGGTCAAAGTCAGGTTATAGCATATCGACCCATATGTGTGCATTATGGGAAACAACATGGAGGTGAGTATAGGAGACTTACTAGCGCATGTTACTTTTTTAGATCTTTTGATCATATATACAGAAATTGTCCTGAGAGGACTAGTGTGACAGAAGGTAGTAAAGGCAGGGCTATATCAGAACCTACAGTGGGAGTTTCAACAAGTGGAGTTGGAGCGACATCGAGTAGAGGTAGAACATTTACAACTGCTTGAGGTATAAGCAGATTATAAAGTCAGAGTTCTAAGCCTCAACCATAGGCTAGAGTGTTTACTATAACTAAATAAGAAACTGTTAATGCCCTAGAAGTTATCATTGGTAAAATTC
This sequence comes from Macaranga tanarius, assembly GCA_949673435.1. Classification (NCBI taxonomy): domain Eukaryota; kingdom Viridiplantae; phylum Streptophyta; class Magnoliopsida; order Malpighiales; family Euphorbiaceae; genus Macaranga; species Macaranga tanarius. Next base: position 19,781 of record CATIWO010388679.1, read on the forward strand.
TTTTATATAATTTAGAAGCTTAAGTTTTAATTGACCCTAGCTCCACACATTCATTCATATCATAGAACATGGCATCTCAATTTTGTAATAAACATGAACCATTGGGTTTTGACTTAAATATGGGTACTTCCTTAAGAGAAATAATGGTTGTGAGCAGTGCATGTCATGACTATTTAATTTGTATCAATAAGGCAGAGTTGAGAGCTGATTTATTATTGTTGCCACCCTGTGAATTTGATGTGATATTGGGTATGGATTGGTTGACCAAACATTATGACATAGTAAATTATTTCACTAAGGAGGTTATTTTAGAATCTTCGAATCAACTAGGGTTTATGTTCTAGAGGAAAGACAAATTGTGTCTACATGTTTAAATTCGGCTGTGAAAGCTTTTTGAATGGTGAAAAGTAGTTGTGAAGCATATCTAGTGCACGTGGTAGATACCAGAATTACAATCAATACAATTGAGAATATCCCAGTGGTAAATGAATTTCCAGATGTGTTTTAGATGATTTACTAGGTTTGCTACTTGATAGAGAAGTAGAATTCACAATTGAACTTATTCTGGAAGTAGCACCAGTATCCATTTCACTTAATAGGATGGCACCAGTTGAATTAAAAGAGTTAAAAACTCAGTTGCAAAAACTATTTAATAAGGGATTTATTTGGCTTAGTGTGTTACCTTGGGATGCTCCAGTGTTATTTATGAAAAAAAATGGGACAATGGAATTGTGTATCGATTATAGGCAGTTGAACCGGGTCATTATGAAGAATAAATATCCTTTGCCAGAATAGATGATTTGTTGATCAATTGCAGGGGGCTTAGGTGTTTTCCAAGATTGATTTGAAATCAGGCTACTATCAGCTTAATATTTCAGATCCAGATGTACCGAAGACTGCTTTTTGAACTAGATACGGACATTATAAAATTTTAGTGATGCCGTTTGGTTTAACTAATGCACTAGCTACATTTATGACTCTCATGAATAAGGTGTTTCAGCCCTACTTAGACAAATTTGTGATTTTGTTTATTGCTGATGTATTTGTATACACTACTAAAATGTATCAAAATCCCAACAGATTTTAGTGACGGATAAATTTCTATCTCTAATTACCGACGGACTTTAATTTACTGACGGATTAGCGAAAGAAAAAAAGTTCCATCGCTAAAAGCATAAAAAATTCAGGCGCCAAGAAATGGCGTCCGAAATACCGACCAAATTAGCAATAGACATGCTAATTCATCGCTAATTAGCGACGGACAGCCTGTCTGTCAATAATTTGTGACTCATTTAGCGACGAACAAGCTGTCCGTCGCTAAATGTCGGGTCCTTAAAAAAATTAGACATGAGAAAGCTATTTCTCTCTCTTCCCGAATACTTTCTCCTCTCTCTCTCTCTCCTCTCTTTCTTCCTTCCCTCGCCGCCCTCTTCTCTCTCCCTCCATCGCCAGTGTCCCCTGCCGCCAGTCGACGCCGCCAGCTACCGCCCTCTTCCCAGTGTCCCTCCCTGCATGCGCGCGCTCCCACACAGTTGTCCCCTCCTGTCGACCCAGCTGCCAAGCCACTCCCCTTCTTCCTCCTCCCTCCACTGATGGCTTCTTCTCCATCTTCTGATCGGCGGGTTATCTTCCTCCTCCTTTCTCTCCACCATCGGCTCCCTCCCTCCCTCCGGTGAGTTGTTCATTTTTTTATTTTTTGCTTTTTTTTTTAAACTTAGATTGCTAATTAATTAAATGCATGATTTATGCTTACAAAAAATAAGTGCATAAATTAGTTGTTTGTAATGCTAAATGGTTGAATATTTTTTGTTATATTTATTAAATTTTTTTCATTTATTATATTCTTTTATAATTATTTATGTGGTAGTAAATACATTATACTTTAAATATAAACAAATTAATTAATATTTATGTGTTATTTCTTACTCTATGATTTTATTTTAATATGTTATGTTTTGCACTACTACAAGAATAGAAAATTATTGATGGGATATATGAAAAATAAAAATAATTAAAATCATAATAAAAATTAAAATAATTTACATTTTTAAGAAAATAATGGGATATATGAAAAAAATAAATTCAGATAATTAGTTCAAATAATATTTCTATTTATATATAGAATTGAATTAAGAAATTCAACTTTCATAAAATAAGGGTCAATTTGAAAGTTAATTAATTTCAAACTTAAAGTTCAAT
>CATIWO010388788.1:0-11228 GCA_949673435.1 Macaranga tanarius
TAAAAGACTTTTATATAATATATGAATTTGTTAATGACTTTTATAAACTTTTATACACATTTATTAACTTTAATAGACATTAATAAACCTTTATAGATTTTAATATACATATTTTGATGCAATATATTAATGTTTCTCAAATAATAAAAATAAAATTTTTAAATGATTAATAACAGATGTCTATAATTAATTTTTTTATAATAATTTAATTATTTATTTTATCACTATTAAATAAAAAAAATGTTTGAGAATTGTTTCAAGCTAATACAATTTTCATTATCTAGTTCAACCGAAAATTCATCTGAACGACACTCCTTTTGAAGAAAGTTGTGCAACCCTACATATGCTAACACTAGCTTGAGGTAGGTAGAGTGAAAGAAAATTGTGTAGTTTTCCTATTTATACAAATCTAAAAAAAAGTCATTCAAAGTCTTGAGATAGAGTGAAGGAGAATTGTGTAGTTTTTCTATATATACAAACTTAAAAAAATTCATTCAAAGTATATAAAAGTCATTATATATAGAAATTCATGACTTTTTGAATATGGGTATACTTTTATAGACTCTCTAAAAATCCTAATTGAATACCCCATAACTTTTATAGACTGTTTTTAAGTTTATAAAAGTCATTATTGAATACACCTAAACTTTTAAAGAGTATTTAAAAGTCATAATCCAATACCCCATGACTTTTTAAATCTTTAAAAGTCATTAAAAGTTACGATCCAATACACCCCCTATAAGACTGTTTTCAATAGTCATAAGGCTTACATATTATTATAAGATGGTACAAGCCTATCAACCCTTAATTTAACTAAGAAAGAAAATAAAAAATATTCCTAACTAAAGTAGGAAATCAAATCCTAGCTAGGAAATAAAACCAACAACAAAATCGTAATAAAAATAAAATAAAAAATCAATTCTAAAATAAAAATAAAAATCAAACCCTACCTTGATGATGATGATGATGATAATAATAACAATAATAATAATAATTATTATTATTATTATTATTATTATTATTATTATGTCTCTTGTACATTATTCTGCAAACTCATTCCAATAACTCCAAAATTTGTTCCACCGCATCATTCCCCTCAAGGTAGAGAAAATTCACCTTTGAATTTTACCTAAATATTGAGAAAGAAATTTGCTCATAAATATGTTGGACATCATAAATTCATCATCTTGTAATTACTTCAAAATAAAATTTAAAGGAATATAAGAATAAAGAATTTCATCAATGCCAATAAAATCAATATATTCAACATGTTCGCTTGACTTTAGCATATTATTCTTATATTTAGGATGTTGTTTGGTCTCGGACCCTAATGCTTGAACAACTTCAATTGAGATAATGTTATCATAACTACTAGTATTTCGGTAGTCTAAAAAAGATGTTATTATGTAGTCATTCATCATAAGCAACCTTGGGAGTCATACAATAACGCCTCTCAACTAAGGCAATTTTTGTATCACCAGCTTCTAATAATTCATTGCACTCCTCATCGTCCTCATCTCCTTCATCAAATATCGGTTCATCTCCAATAACCGCATCTTCATCCTCACCATTATCAGTATCAATGAATAAGGGCTCCCCTGTGGGCACATAGTTTAGCCCAACCTATGAAGAAAAGCCCAATGATAAAAAATGACAAATAAGCCTAATTTATCAAAGGAATTGAATTCTGGACCACTTGAGAGAAGCCCAAATTCACTCACAGCCTAAATCAAAGCCCAAAACCCATTGGAGAGAACTAAGACCAAAACACATTTTACCCATCAGAGCCTAAACAACCCATGGCCCAATTAACCAGGTCCAAATAGTAGCTCACGCAACCTGAAAGCCCATAGGCCCACCTCACAGAGGCACCGCCTCTGTGAAGAGGTGACACCTATGCAATTTTGAACTGTAGAGGCGGCGCCTCATATGTGAGGCACCGCCTCTGTGGTTCAGACTAGAAAAAAATATTAAATGAAGGAATTAATTACAGAACATGGAATTCCTCACATTCTGTAACTCCTCTCCCCACGATCATAGGGAGAGGAAGTGGAAGCAAAAGTGCATTGAAGCAGGGTTAATTCCTCTATAAATAGAGGGATTAACTTCTGCCAAAAAAGGGAAGAGAGATAAAAAAACATTTTAAAAAAAATCCAAACAAACCTGAAGGAGCAGAAGAAAGAAAAGTTCATAATTCATGTATTCCTGGAGCTAAGGGCATTCTAAATCAAAATCTGAGGGCCAAATCATTTTCTATTTATTTTCAGTAATTTTTTTCTTTTATTTTTAATTTTCAATAATTCTCATTTTTTTTCTTTTGATTGTAGTGCATAATTTTTTTGATTCTTTTAAGGAAGCTGAGTTGATTTGTGACTTCTGTGGTGTTAATTGAGCAATCGGGTTGATTAATTTGAATTCTATGAAAATTTGTGTCTGTAGGAAGTACAAAGGCAACACCTCTGTAATTTGAGTTGTATTTTAAATTGGCTAGGGGCGATGCCTTCCCTGATGAGGCGAGGTGCCCATGTGGCAGAGGCGACGCCTCTGCAGGACAGAGGTGCTGCCTTTGTGATTTGTTTTGGCTTTTTTTAAAAAAATTTGCTAACTCTTTGTTGCATTTCTTATGTAGGATTTCTATGTTTTGAAGAATTAATCCTTATTTTCTTAAGCAGATTGGAAGTGTTGTGGTTTTTAACCACTATATTTTTAGATTTATTTATTGTTAAAATTGCATGAAAAAAGGATTGTAATCTTTTCTTCTCCCCACTTTCTTTGTGTGTGTTTTAATTTTGTGGTTGTTTCTTTATTATTCTATTTTGGATTTATTATGAGTATAAGTGGTGTATGTGAATGGTGATGAATTAGAACTAAATTGCATGAAAATGGACTAATTTAACAAACTTGAACTAAATTGTATAATTTAAAAATTATTTGGATGAAACAGCCATTTGCATGTAATTAAAGGAATAATTAAATAATAAAAAAATAATAAAATATAAACACAAACGGAGGCTAATCGCAAGATCGGGTGGGCCATTCAAAAGCCCATACCCAGTTTTCAGACCCAATCTCTGAAGACGGATGCTGGGCTCCTTCCATGGGATCCAGTTGCTGCAAAAGTATCCTGAATTTCACCCGGGTGGTGACTTTATTCTCCAATCAAAGCCTGTTAAAATGCCTAAAATTATATTCCTAGTGGGTCTTGGGCCCACACAGTGCCGTAGTCGCCGGACACTTGGGCACGTGATGAACCCCGCCGCCTACAGTGGCAACTCTACTGGGGATAGAAAAACTGATTCCAGTATTTTATGTTTTATTATTTTTAATTATCTAATTATTTCTTCTACATTCACTACACCATTTTCACATATTGGGCACACAGTCCCAATAACCCGATAATAGTTATTATTCTGCTACCTGCATTTCACTCAAACCTGCTGGTAGGGCATATGACTATTGTCACTCACAGTGGAATATGATTGAGTACGTCATTTGGACCCTTGAGTGGGGAGACGGAAAGAGAGTACGAAGCTGTGGAAGCCTTTGACCTTACCCGAGACTCAGCTCATATAGTGCCCTAGCAACTATCTTTAAGTTTTTCCAATACATGTGTTCTGATGCTATATAGTAGTCTCATTCATAAAGCCCAAACCCAATAATGATGGACCATTTTAGATTGATCTTTGTCTTTCTACTATGGCCCATTATGTTGAACTTTAGTTTTATTAATGAGATATGCTACTTGTTTGAAACGTCTAGAGAGATTTGCATGTACGTCGATTTTATTATCCCCTGATGATAATTAAAACCCAGACCAAAAATCTTAGGACAAGAGACTCACCTTGAACACGTATGTGGGAGGAGTGATGTTAAAAGTTATTATTTTTTAGACCTATGTGTATTTGTTATTTATTTTGAAAACTCTTTAAAAGTAATAAAAAATACAAAAATCAGCTACATATCATGCATATTTTTAACCTTTTATTTTACAGACATAGATCCTACACCCTCTGTCTGGACACGAACTCGAGACGGTCGACTAGTTAGAACTACACGACCAGCTACAATAATGGTAGATTTTGATTTAGAGGCTTTTAAGAGACAGTTGAAAGAAGAAATAACAGTTGAGACTATAAATATTATTTAAAAAATAATGGGGGAAATGTTGCAGATAGCTAAACAGAAATAACCAATTGACTTGGATGATGCTGATGTCACTATTGTAAAATCCAAGGACAGGGATGATAATCTTGAAACTGTACTTGCTAATCCTCCTAGGCAAGAATTTCAACCTACTGAAGATTTTGAGAAACTGGGTTGGGCTAAGGAAATGGCAAAAATGGTATCTCAAATGCAACTTATGATGAAGGAGAAAGGAATGGATACCTCCATGGATTACAGTGACCTGGACTTGGATGATGAAGATCCACTGCCAAAAAAGTTTAAGTTCCTAGATATGAAGAAGTATTTAGGCACCGAGGATCCTCATTTTCACTTGAAATAGTATGTTACTTACATGAAAGCAACTAGATTGACTAAACCCCAGATTGTGAAGCAATTTCCCATGTCACTAGAGGGGGTGCCGATCCGTTGGTACTACTCTCTAGAATTCTATATGCAAGCAAATTAGAAAGAATTGTGTTCAGCCTTTGTAAAGCAATATAGGTTGAACTCTCAGTTGGAGGTGTCATTGAGGGATATGCAGAACACCAAGTAGAAATTTAATGAAACTTTTACTGATTATCTAACTAGGTGGAGGGAAATTGGCTCAGATGAGACACCATCCTATAAAAGTTGATCAACTGTTGATTGCCATTGAGGAATGTGGTCCACCACTATCCAGGAAGTTGAAAGACCTGGGAATCATGAATTTTGAAGAGCTCTACAGGTTTGGGGTTCAAACAAAGGTAAATGTGGCTCAGGAAAAAAAACTATTGGGGAAGATCTAGGGGTAAAGAGGGAGCTAGTAGTAATGTTCAGATTAATGCCATTGGATAGCCTCGAAGATTTTCCAACCTTGGAAGGCCTCTCTCTAAAGTCCTAAAAAAGCTAATTGAGAAGAGATTGCTTCAACCCCTACTACCAAAAATACCACTTCCCAATGCCAACCCAAAGCTATATTGCAAATACCACCAGGTTATGGGACATGACACCAACTAATGCACCAGACTCAAACATAAAATCCAATATCTCATTGACTCTGACAAAATAGTAGACCCTGAAACTAAGAAACCAACTACCCAGACAACCCATTTACCAAACTACCAAAATGTCCCACCCCTAAATCAATAAATCTTGATGATTGGCACTGGTTTAACAGAAGAACAAGTGCTGAACTCCTTCATTAACTTTGAACCTACCCGACCCAAAGCCAACCAAGAGAGGAGTTTTTTCATGGACATGTTAGACATTTGGTCTTTTAATGATGAGGGAACTAAAGGATGTATTTATATATAGGAGGCTGAAAAATAAGGGGAGGACAAACATGTGGCGTTAGCCGAACAGAAAAAGGGGAGAAAAAGGAAAAGCCAATTAAGAAAAAAGAATCTGAATCTGAGTCTAAAATGGAAGAAGAGGAAGAACCAAAGAAAGAACCACCAAAGAAGACTGTATTCAGTATCTGGGAGCTTTTGATACAGTCTAACATCTATAGGGATGCCATAGTCTAAGTCTTGAATTAGAGAAAGGTTTCAACCAGCACAACCTTGGAACAGTTGATAAGCTCTTTGATGCAAAGACCTAAATGGGCTATTGTCTTCACAGATGAGGATTTGCCATTGGAAAGAAGGGACCACTACAGAGCTTTATTCATCAAAAATGAAATAAAGGGAAAGATAACTTGTTGTGTGATGGTTGACAATGGGTCAGCTATAAATGTGTGTCCCTTAAAGATATTATAAAGGTTTGGTTTGACTACTACTGATTTACAGCCTACTGATGTGATTATCATAGTATATGACGACACTAAGAAATCAGTGGAGGGCACATTCAGGGCATTAGTTAAGACTGGACCTATTGAAGCTTAGGTTACTCTTGATTGACATTCCAGTCACTTTTATAGTGTTATTGCAGAGGCCATGGTTCCATCCCTTAGGAGGAGTTCCTTCCATTGTCCACCAGAAGATCAAGTTTTCACACGAGGGAAAGATAGCCACTATTACTACTAAAACTGAGGTAGCCATTGCAATATTAAGGTTTGCTCCTAAGGAGATCCCTCTGAATCCAGGCTTTGAAGTGTGCATGATTTATAAAGATACTATAGAAGAGAAGGTTCTGAACCTGATGAAAGGAATGAACTTCATGCCAGGTTTGGGACTAGGGAGAAATCAAACTGGACCACCGGAGTTTGTGGAAGCTAAGATACAGATTATGAAGCATGGGCTCGGTTATCATGGAGAGAAAGATGAACCGGATAGTAAGGAGGAATGGACACTCTGAAAAAAATTTATACGAGAGGAAAACTACCATCCCTATAAGGGTAAGCCGGAACCTTTATTTTTTGAAGGAAGAAAGGTCCCTAGATTTGAGATATTTATTGATTATCTGGCTGAGAAGAGCATGGATGGATAATAAGTACCAAAAGAATTGATAGTAGAGGAGGAAGATGCTGCTGCTACTGTAGCGATCACCACCAGAAAGAGGGATGCTGAAAGGAAAGCTAAGGATGTTGTTACCGAAAAGGAAACCAAGGGAAAAGGGGTTTCTGCTGAGGGAAAGGAGACTACTGCTGGAGATGCTGGTCAGAGTAAGGACGTGGCTGTGGACTTGGAGTCCTTCATCCAAAATTCTTTTATTGATACTTTTTACGATGACTTTGATGTTTGATTAGCTGAATTGTTTGAAACTGATAATTTATTTTATTCTAAAGTAAATGCAATGAAGTCTGATTTTACTTACTTGTGTGATATTTTATCTAATGGTTATTCTCATTGTGACGATCATTTCATGTATATATTTGACATTAATTCTATGCAAACTAAAACATTTAATTTAGGCACAATTGAAAATCCCAAAAATATATTAATTGCTTCTGATCTTACTCCTAATGAGAGGGAAAAAATAAAAGAAATATTAATAAAAAGATATAAAGTATTTACTTGGGGTTATGAGGATATGCCTAGGATCGATCGAGAGATCGTAGAACACAGGATCCCTACGTATCCTCACATCACACCAATTAAGAAGAAGAAGAGAATATTAAGGCTAGAATGGGCACTCCTGATGTAACACCCGCCTTCTAGAATACGTATTTTTATCTTATGCATTGCATTTTATATATGGTATAATGGTGAACTCAATTTAAGTTTAGGAATGTATATGAATTATAAAGAGGGACCTAATTGTAAGGAAAATAGGATTAGAATGTCACAATTAAAAGTTTAAGGGGTGGCATGTAATATTCCCATTTTATTAAGGGGTGAAATGGATATTTTGGTGATAAACCTCTATAAATATATAGATTTTCCTTTATTTTAATCATGTTTAATTACTTGGCCAACTAGGTGCACAAGTGGAGGATTGATATGTGTACCTGTATGTGTGTGTGTGTGTGTGTGGAGATTGTAGAGAAAAAATTCTATTAGAAAGAGGAGAGTGATTTTGATAGGGTTTTAGGAGATTTTGATCTTGCTCTACACATCTAATAAGAGTTTTAGGAAGCTTTAAGAGGTCTATAAGTAATTGGAGTATCAATTGGTAAGCTATGTATTCATTTTTGTTAATTGAAGTTAAGTTGTAATTATTGTCAATTCGTGCTTTGTTTTCCCTGTTTATCAGTCTTAGAGTTTTTATCATATATTGAGTTGTAGAGCTCCAAATTAAGCAAAGTTAGATGCCCTAGAAACTTTAGGGAGTCATCTATAACTTTTAGTTTTTGATTTTGAGCTGAATTTGCCTCCAAAAGGGTCTAACAAAGCTCGACATTTTATTGCTCACTTTAATTACCAGTGTGACATGTTAGTGTTCAAAAATTCATAATTAATTCCATACATGTCCAAATTAGGTAATTCCAATTGAAAATGAAAATAGACATATAATACTAGCTGCTATACTAAATTCATGATTATAGGATTTTTGTACATGATATTTGGACATATTAAATTTAAGAAATGAAAAATTATACAAGTTAAGCTTAAGTGCATATGTGATGTGTTGTATGTGTATTTGATATATGGATATGTGTAGGAGCTACGAGAGGCAAGAAGAAGATAACCAACTAGGGAAACTCTTCTGATTTAAAGTTTGGGAAGCAATTATTAATCTACAATGAATGAGATGTAAAGAGATGTTAATATTGTTAATTGAATATTAATTGATAAATTAAGAATCATAGGTGAACAATGATGCTTGTGGGATATACCAAGTAAATATATTATAGACTTGGTTTTAAAAATGTACTATCAATGATAAGAAATGCATATGAATGATATAGACTCATATTGATAATAAAGGAAATGAATGAATGTTACTTGGTTGTTATCTTTGTGTGATTGAGATTGAGAAGATGAGTTATTGTGATGACTGAGTCTTTAGTATATTAGATGAATTATGATTCTTGAGTTGCAATATGGAATGTGATAATACTATGGTATGCTACAACATGATTAATAATTAAATATAAGAGTGAGGTTGATGTATTTATTGTAAGGTATACGATTGAACGTGATAAACATGAAATGTGATACTATTAAAATTGTGGTTGTAAGTGTGTATGTATTATGAACTTGAGTTTGGTCCATTGGATATAAATGATGTTTGTTTGTATGCAAATATGGAAGTGACCGTCGATAATGTGAAATATATATTATGTCAATTGGCTAACTGACCGTCGACAATGTGAAATGTTTATTATGTCGATTGGCTAAATGATTGTCGATAATGTGAAATGTTTATTATGTCGATTGGCTAAGTGACCATCGACAATGTGAAATGTTGATTATATCGATTAGCTAAGTGTGAGACTCGCAATACATGGCCTCAAACATACCTAAACACATACCTAAAAGAATGTACTCAAATATAATATGAGTATAAATACATACCATGCACATCCATGTATTCATCATACATCACATATATACAACTAGTGAAATAATTGATCAAGCATAAGTGTAATAATTTTTTTTCAAACACTCCCTGTTGATTGAGTTGGTCGACTTGACCCTCTTCCTCGAAAACTACTTTGTTGGAAACCCAAACCTCTAAAAGATGATCCTCCCCCGATTCTAAAATGAAGAGCAAGGGATAAACACACCGGTAGTCTTCTTCTTTTTGGCTTCCAAAGCATTCCTTTTCAGAGTTTCCTCTTATCGATTTGTTGTCTCCAATAACTCTCTATATGTGGGTGGCTTCACCACTATTCTCTCGTATCTCCAAGTTTAGCCCTCTCTCAAACTTATTCCTCTTTAGCTCATCAGTAGCTACCTCTTCAGTTGCGTACTTTGATAGCCTTATGAATTAGAATTCATAATCGGCTATAGATAATTCTTCTTACTTCAAGTTGCGGAATTCGAGATTTTTTTTATCTTTATACACAGCCAGCATATATTTATCTATGAATGCTTGAAAGAAATTTACCCAATTTATTGTCATTGGCACATTCCTGCTTCCCGGCACTGTATCCCACTAATCTAAGGCGTCTTATTCAAACAACGACACCATATAGCTTACTCTCTTTTTAGGGGTACAATCAAATCGATCCAACACTCTTTCGGTACTCCTCAACCATTCTTCAGCCACCATTGGGTCAGTGGTTCCCGCAAAAGCTTTAGCACCTTGTTTCCTGATCTTCTCAAAGTTCTCATCAATAGTGCTTTCATTCAGTCTTTGAGCCATGTCTCGTATAGCTTGCACAAATTCTTGCATGAATGGAGGATAAGGAGCTTGTGGAGGAGGAAGTTGGGATTGGGCTTACTCATGTTCACCTAATACATGCATAGGATCTAGCCTATGAACAGACTCAGATGACTCTTCCGGGCCAATAAGAGGTGCTTGGCATTCTTCCATCCTATGATATGCAACGCACATCAACTACATGTCATCTCTAACTTATGCATGATATGCCATGAATGCAACATATGCTCATGTCCCAAGGGAATCTAATCCCTACTCTGATGCCACTAAATATGAGACCCGCAATATGTGGCCTCAAACATACCCAAACACGTGCCAAAAAGAATATACTCAAATATAATATGAGTATAAATACATGCATGCACATCCATATATTCATCATACATCAAATATATACAACTAGTAAAACAATTGATCAAGCATAACTGTAATAAAATTTTTTAAAATAGTATACAGCAGGGGACTGGCGCTCGCTAGTGTCTGGTCACATACTAAGTGACTAGGGGTCGCCAGCCACTAGCGCTCGCTAGTATCTAGATCCAACCAGTAACTGGTGATCTCTAGTCAACTGGCGCCTGCCAGTTACTGGAGGCAGCCCCTCTCATGTTCCATGGCGACACCTTTAAGAAAATTTTCTCTCCTACTTGGTATTTCATTTCCTTTCAGTCTTGATCCACATAACTCTTTCGTTAATCTTGTGCCGCTTTGAGACATTTTTTCACTACTTGTATTTTATCAACTATTTCTTAAATCAATTCAGGCCCTTCTAACTATCCCAATCCCTCTACATCCCAATACACTGAACTTCGACATTTTCTTCCATATAAAGCCTCATAAGGAGCCATTCCGATGCTGGAGTGATAACTGTTGTTATATGCAAACTCTATCAATGGTAGATGATTATCCCAGTTCCTTTTAAACTCAAGTACACAAGCTCTCATTATATCTTCTAATATATGCATTATCCTCTCTGACTATCCATCTATCTGAGGATAAAAAGTCGTACTGAAGTGTAATTTTATTCCCAAAACCTTTTGCAATCTTCCCCAAAAATGTGAAGTGAATATAGAATCTCTGTCTGACATAATTGATAATGGAATTCCGTGAAATTTCACAATTTCTGAAAGATATAAAGAAGCTAATTTGTCTAGAGAGTCATTGTAACACCCACCATTTTAGCTACGTATTTATGACGTATGAATGACATTTTATGCATATTAGATAATGAATTTATTTAAGTTTAAGAAAGAGTGTAAGTGTAGAGAAGGATCCAATTAAAAAGGGGGTTTGGAGTGAATTGTTACCTCTCTAAAGTTTTGGGATAATGTGTAAGATGCCCATTTCATTAAGGAGACATTTGGTTATTTTGGTGATAT
>CATIWO010388887.1:0-52857 GCA_949673435.1 Macaranga tanarius
TCCTCTGTCAACTGAACTCCTAAATGTTTCAATATGCTGTTGCATTATTATCCCATGTCACCCTTGCTCTAAAATTTGGTTTGCATTACTTTGCAGTGTTGATGAGCAGGTTGCCAAAGACATTCAACTAATAGATTCTATTGCTGAGAAACAAGCCCTAATTTTATCAGAGGAATGCAAATTGTTCCCTGATGATGTTCAGATTCAATTATATATCCCCTGTAAGATTAAATTTTTGTGTACTTCAACTTTTCATATTAACCCTTTCTCATAAAAAAAATAAAGCCACGTGTATCATACTCTTAAAACACTTTTCATGTTGAAACTTGCTTCTACTTGGATAATCTAGACGAGCTTTAGAGTCTTAAGAGTTTGAGGATTGTCGATAATTATCTATGACTCGGGGAATTTATATAGCTTAAACACCATTTTATTCCTGAAGAAAATGAATAAACTTGGAGGTCATCGTCACAACATGATGCCAATGCATACTACTTTTCCATACCATGAGGTGAAGTGACACCGTTTTCCTTTCATCAAAGTATATTGCAGGCCTGATGCATCTGTGCTGGAATCCAAACTTTCAGAACAAACGAAGGTACTCTTGAATCTTCAGCAGAAAGTTGATGATTTGGCATCAAAGGTTAATCTCAGTTTTTTTAGCATTTCAACCTTGATTTGCAAATTTATGCTCTTCTTCCTTTTTATTTCCATTGTATTTCTCTCTTGGAAAATTAAATTAAATCTCACAACTTAGTTAAAAAATAATATTTCTTTTCGAGAATAATCCCAAATTCCTATTAGTGTCAGAGCTATATCCTATTCATATCTATACCATTATGTTTTTATAATTTTATTTCCTTTTCCTTCTCTTTCTTTCTTTCTGTTAACTTTGTGCACCTTTTTCTTTAGCATGCTTATAATCCGGATGAGGAATATACAGAGGTGGAATCCCAACTACGAGCACATTTGGAATCATTTCTTGAAACTGCAAGACAATTCAATGTGATTTACACCAAGGGTTGCATTTCTTTGCAAAACTATTTCATTCTTTTGTTGTACTTGAACCTAGCCAAACAAAGCATCAGTCTCATATTATTGTGGTCAGTCTCTGTATTTTGTTTTAATGGTCAAAGTTATTGGAAACAATTGGATCCTGCACTTCCACTCAGAACATCATGCATTTTGAATATAAGTAGTATGAATAAATATGTTTAATACAGATAGTCACTAGATGCTGAGATCATGTTTACAATAATTTAAGTAGGAAAGTCACATGAAAACTGAAACTAGTTTTTTTACACCGTTTATATTACATTGTATGCAATAATACTATACATTTCAATGTCAACAACACACATTGGACATTATATTAGTGATAGTAGCTCGTTATCCGGTAGTTCTTTTTTCACCAGCCAATGCTTCAAAGATGCTACTCTGCACATCATTTTGTGCGTTACTTGGAAGCCAAAAAATGGATTAGGTACTAACTGGAAAAACTTTACCCGTAATCCATAAAGTATATCTGCCCCGTTTGGCATCATTGCGATGTGAACTAATATGTCTGAACCGGCACTTTGTGGGTGCATCTGTTGTATTACTGCTAGCGTGTATGTGGCAACATTGTTATTCAGGTTGTGTGCACATGTGAGCAACCGCAGACTACTCTTTAACTTCATTTTGTAGAAGAACTTGTATATTCCTAGTATCATTTTCGTCTGTACATTACCACATGTGTACTTTAGTGACGAATGACATATTGCGTTTGTCGATATAAGTGCTTATGTTTTCCAATTTATTTAATATCGCAAATTTTAAGACAGTTTTCTTTGTCGCTGCATCATGGAATCTTTTGCACCTGATAATTGTTGACAGCATCAGAGTGTATGCCATATAAGCTAATAGAAGCAACTACGAATATGAAATTGATAAATTGAAGTAGTCCTGAAGTGATGTTCGGCCTAACCATAGAGCTATTTTCAGCAGCACTTGTCTTGGAAGTCGCATGTTTTTCAGAAGTGATCAAATGTCAATAGCTTCACAACATGAAATAAATGAAATCTACAAAATAAGCGAAGTTAGATGTTAATCAAAAAGAAGAATTGATCATTTTGAAGAAATAAAATCATGCAAAAAAGTTGCATAATTTTGCAAGAACTGCATTGAATATGCAAATTGATGAATGTAGTATACTAATATGAACTGAATTAAAACCTTTAAAGTAGTAATCATATATATATATATTAACAAGATCAAAACTTTTAGTCATAAACATCTGCAGCAAGAACATCTAAAATAAGTGAGGGTTAAACTGTTACTTAAGTTCATTAAAAAAAAACAAAGAAGGAAATGAACATTCATAAGAGCCAACTTGACCTAACATGCACAGTAATAAACTTATAATCTCCAATTTCTTTCATATATGTGGCCAAGATGTGAATTTTAGTTGGTGTGTCACGATGATGATGAGTGAATAATTACCATGTGCTGTGTCCTACAGCATACAACAAAGTCTCAGTGGCCAAGGGTAACATACAGCACCTTGATGCGCCTTCTTTAATCAGCCCAATACATAAATGTCTCTATATCACCACTTAAAGCTAGAGGAGACAGCGGTTGTTTTCCCAATATCACCTCACCTCTTCTTCGCTTACTTCCTAGTTCCTAATTTGAGGAGGAGGAGGGGAGGGAGCCTAATTTTTTACCCTTAGAAGTTAGAAGAATGGCGGTGCACTTAGAGTTGCCGGGTCGGGTTTTTTAAACTGCTCCGAGTGAAATTTCAAATAAATTACACAAAAACCCTATTATTTCAAATTTTATATTTATATTATATTTATTGGCTTTTCCTATGGTGTAAACGTCTATACAAATGAAATTACAACTGTTATATTAATTTTTATTTAATTACAACCATTGATTATCTTGGTGTATCAATATCTGTAAAATATATCAATGGTTATAATTAATTAAATTTTAATCTAACGGTCTTAATTTCAGTTGTATAGATATAACCGTTTGCACTGTAAAATGACTCTTATATTATATTAATGACTTCTGTTAAACATTTTTTCATAATAATTTTTAAAAGTGTTTTTAATTGTTGCTTTAATATAATTAACATTTTATGAATTTACTTTATTAAATAATAATTCAATAAATATAATTAAGTAAAAATGATATTTTTTATTTAAAATATTATTAATTTAAAGATCATTAAAAAATATGTTTTAATTCAAATTTTACTTTTTTTTTTTTTTTTTATCTTTTTTTGAATGCGCGAGGTCCATCATCATCACCTAAGATTTTATCATGTTTCACCTACTAAAAAAAGGATCCTAACACGTAAAATCACTAGCTTTTCACTAACACCCCTGACTACACATTCAACAACAAATTTAATTCATGGGTGTGCGCACAAGGAAAGAAATAAGGGTAATGATGAAGGTATACACCCATGAAGCGTGCAGCAGGATTATGTTTTATCTGTCCTAACCTTGGCATCAACAAGAACATGTCGTTGCATGAAAATGGCAATAACTTCACGATATGTGAGAGCATATTTCAGCCTGCTTCGCAAAATAAGGATCAAAGGCAAGCATTCCTGGCCTTGACTTGTGTATCATCATGATTCCACCTCAAAGTCTAAATAAAAGGATTGGGATAGTAATTTATATTTGATGGATGGCTTTGGTCAAATTCTCAATCTTTTTCAACATGTTATTGTCTACTAATTACAGCATATAGTAGTTGTTACCTGTTAACTACTTGCATACACTGGAAAAGCTAAGGTTACTTGTGCTGCATCGAGTTATGATCGAGCGTAATGGGAAGTAAGACCGTGAGAGTTTATACTTTATATATAGTAGTAAAAAGACATGTATATGTAGGCGATAAGTAAATGCATGTGGAAGGTAAAAGAAGGAGGAATTCAATGAAGTGCCACCACTTGCTGATTGAAGGTGCATCGCCAATACATGGAGGGCTTGTGTGAGTGCACTTTACAAATGCCTTTGTGTAGGTTCTTGATAGGGATAAAGAAAGCTTATTGGACTCCACTATTTGTCATACTAAAGTTGCCTAAATTGTTTCTAATTTTTTTTTTTTTTTTTTGTATTTGTTATTAATTTAGGTGTAAGAGAGACGGTGAGGTTCAACCGGCACCTAATTGCATATTTGAAAGTTTTTTATCATCACAACAAAATTGAATGGGGTAGTTTCCAAGTTCACCTGCTCACAAAATTGATGCCTCTAGGCTAATTCATGCATGCATACGCAAATAAACATCTTGCAATCCCTTTGGAACCATTGGTTTGAAAAAATTAGGCATAATACATTTGTAGGCATATGTACTTGTATAAATTATTTACTTTACTTCTTATATTTTCAATTTTGTCGAATTAACACATAAATTTATGTATAATTTGTTATATACACTTATATTTGCATGAAATTTTTTTTTTTTATCTGTTTTAAGCTTTGGGGGCTCCTGGGAGAGCAGAGGGCCCTCTACCTGGACGGAAAGGACATGAAATTTTTAAACACCCACACAATCAAAGGGGAAGGAGGTGGGGATTGAACCCTCCACCTCCACTAAGGGCAACAAGCCCTTTACCACCCAGACTAAGATGTCTGGGCATATTTGCATGAATTTGCCACTTTACCCTCTGCAATTGCATGAATTTGTCACTTTACCACTATATATATGATGACGTGTTCCACTTTACCCTTTGCAATTGCATAAATTTGTCACTTTACCACTATATATATATATATATGATGACATATTATTTTACGTATCTTACTAACAGAATACAAAGTGATTTATAAGTTATAATTTAAGCAAGTTTGAGTGTCTAAATGGCAAAAGTATAAATAAAAATGTTAAAATGACAAAAACTATCAAATTCATTGTTGGCATATGTATTATGTCCAAAATTATTATCGAATGTATTAAATTAAATAATTAAACTTTTATATATTTAGAATATATGACACTTAGTGATCTATCTATCTATCTATCCATATATATATATATATATATATATATATATATAATATTTGATATTTTTTTATATAATACGTTTAAAATAAATAAAAAAAAATCCAAAATCCAAATGAACAATTTATAATTAGAAATTTAGAATAACTAATATAAAAAGCCCTCTAATTGTTTTGACAACAAGTCATGGTCTAAAAAGTCAAGTGGTTAAATATATGGAATGGGCAGGATCTGATCTTTTGTTTGAAGCACTTAATGTACACACAAGTACTTGCACCGCCGGCACCATTAGCCAGCCCACAGCCACCACAGACACCCAGGCCCCACGCTCTCTCCATGGGCAGTGGCGTACACGCCTAGCCACCGATTCATCACCACCCAAACGCGGCCTGCCAGTTATGTTACGACTTACGTGCTGTGGAGTGTGGCCCCTTTTAAAGCTTGCCAATCACTTGCTTGCATCATTGACAAAGCGCGTGGAATCATTAATCTCTTCCATATTCTCACTTTCTTTTTTCTTAATCTTTTTCTTTTGTTTATATTAACCATCTGTCACTATGTCTTTGCCCTTATTCTTTTGTATTACTACCACTATGCCATTTCCCCATTAAATAAAATTCCTCCCAATTTATATTGTTGAATTTTTGAATTTCATAAAATGAATTTTGACTGAACTATAAAGATTTTCTATTAAATTAAAAATTATCCTTTAAATTCAAACTATTTTATTTATAGATAAACAAGTAGTTGTTATGTTTTAAGTTAAACTTTTAAAATTTAAAGCTATAAAGATAATTTTATTACTGTTAAGTTAAAATTCATTATTTGACACTTAAATCATTCAATTTATATATGGTTAGTTAATTATTATAAAAAATAATTAAAATTATGAAGATTTAATATAAATATGTGCATATTAAAACACATACACAATCAATATGGGATGCATCAACATCCAAATTTAATTTATATAATTTAATTTTTTTTTAGTAAAGAGCAAGTTTTTCTCATTTCTAATTATTTGGAAATATAATTCCAACAAAGTCTCATGCTCAATGGCCATCTTATTCTTTTAGTTCCTTATATTACGGAAGAATTTATGGACTTCAAATTAGCTTTGACATATTTAAATAAACTTAATTTAACAATCCCACACAAAAGATTCCAAAAGACCATGTGATAAAATGCACATGCAATTCAATGATTCATGGACTTCCATTCCATTCTGATCTGTAAATGCAATTCTCCTCCCCTCTCTCATAAAGGGTAATAACAATTACTAACATTTTTACTATATTGTATTCAATAATCGACTATATATATATATATACATATATATTTGGTGGTTATCATAAAATATATAAAATATAAATTTTATATTTAACAGTTAAATATAATATTTGAAATGCATATAAAAAACTCAAAGTAGTTTTCACTATGCCAAAAAGATTATTTTAAATTTGTTTTTAATATGTTATTTTATCTCCATTGCGTTGAATGATTTTTTGGAATAACATGAAAGCACGTGGCATATGTTATACTTTGGGAAAAATAATAGTATTATGCATCAACAACATAAACAACAAGAAAACAATGACAAGTTTAATTTACATTGTCACCTTCTAAAGGTGAATGCTACCACTACTAATGTACATATGCATGGGTCTATCATTGAATGTCTATATATATATATTTAATATTCACTTTTAAACTACAATTTATATAATTTTTATTTTTATTTTTTATTAATGAAAATTAAACTAATTAAATATATATGAATTGTATAATATATAATAAATAAAAATAATTTTATAAATTAATAATAGTAAAATTTTAAATTTTTATGAAAATAAATAATTATTGGATTAATTTTTATTGATAAAATATTACATCAAAATTTATTTTTTATCTTTAATTTAAATGTATTATACGAAAATGTAAAAAAAAAGCTCTTAACATCTTTAATTTTAATTAATGAATATGTTTATTCCTCTGAAAATATAATATTTAAATTTGGCCTTTTTTTTTTTTTTTTTTTTGTAATTTGCTCAAAGTTGGGGGGCAGCAAGGTTATTTAAGACAGAAAATCATTATGTATCCTTTTCAATTTTTTTTTTGAACTTGATTATGTATCCTTTTCAATTCCACTTTAATAACCTCTGCTCTGCCAAATCAATCGATAAATAAATTATAAACACTAAAACATAAATAAATAAATAAATAAATAAAGTTTCGTCCTTTATTGTTTTCTCTCAAACTTGTTATATTTTATTGATTTAATATAATTTTATTGACCATAAAAAAAAAAAAAAAAAGCACACCACTTATTCTTCTTCTTCTTCTTCTTCTTTCTTTGATTTTGAAATCTGTTCTCTTCTATTTGTTTCTTGAGATCCATTACCCACTTCAATAAAACCAAGAAACTTTTTCGTTTGTGGGTTTTTTTTTTTTTTTGGTTATTGGTTCAATCTTTAAACCATATAGAAAATAAAGAAAAGAAGTAGAGATTATCGCCTTTTATTTGCTTTAGATTCTCCAAAATTTAGTTGTGTCCACTTGATTGTACAATACCCATTGTGCCTTTGATCTGTAATCTTCTTCTTTTTTAAAATTTTCAGCTACTACATTTTAGTCTCCTCCGCCATTTTTTGGCACACACTCTTCTATCTTTCATTTTCTCTGTTCCTTTCAGCTTGTTTTAACTCTCGAAATTCACTCTTTTTTCAATTTTACTCGGTTTGTTTCAATAAACTTTAGCAAAGTTTATTGCTTTATGAACTTTGCTTCTATTTGAGGTTGATTAGCTTTCTGGGTTCTTCCTCTTACTGTGGGATTTGGCTTCAGTTTTGCTTTTTTTGGTTCTTTGTGATCTCAACTTTGTTGAGGCTGGCTTGATCTTATTTTGTTATTGGATAAACTGGGTTGAAGCAGCTTGGCTGTTTTGGAATCTTTTTTCTTGATAAATCACTTTGGAGAATTTTTTTAATGCTTTGTTGCTAATATGCAGCCTGATCAAAGAAAGAAGGTGAATTTCAATCATTTATGTACATATACATTGTTTCTCTATGTTTGTATTTATTTATGTATTTGTTTATGTATGTGTGTGAGTGTGTTTGTGACTCTTAAGTTGGTTCCTCTTCAAGCAAGATGAATTTGCTTATTATTGATTACAGAGAGTTGGTATTGGATGTAGTTTTTTTTTTTCCTTGTTTGTGAATATGTACATTCTAATAGGTTTTTCAGGAATTCAAGTTGTTCAATAAGGTTATCTGGCTACTTTTACTTTTTGATTTGTACTGGACATATGGTTGTACAGTGAATATAATTCCTATATATTTGGATGTGCGGAAACAGCTTGTCATGGTCATATCTAAGAGTCTTTAACACATGCTTATGTCTCCCATTGCAAAATTGTGGAAGGTCCCACTATGCTATCATATCCATGTAATGTTGGAAATTATTAAATGTCTTTCTTATCTTTTAATCTTATAGTGATACGTTAATGCGCTACGATAATGCGCGAGGCACTGCACATATTGCTGGGTTGGGTTGTACCTTTTCTGTGGACTAGATGTTTGATTTTCATTTTTACTTCATCTGCATCTGTAAACATTTGTTGTTGATAAATTTAAGCAGCTATACTTGTGATTTTCTCTTGTGTCCATTGTGTTCATGTAGATAAAGTACAACAAAAGTTGATTTTCATTTGACAATAAAATCTTGGTTGAAATATAAAGATAGATGACACAGGAATGGCAATAGTGCTTGTATTTGTGACTCTTATGGATTAGGCCATAGACTGTGATAATTTGAAGTAATTCTTATTCTTATAGTTGAAAAGATCCTAATTCCCCTTTTTCTCTCAAAAGTGATGAGCATTTAGGATAGAAATGTTGATTATGTTGGCGATCAACATGTTTGCTAATGTTATCTATATGTATATAGCAAAAAGTCCAGAGATGCATGAAGATTGGTATTACAATTATATTTCAATGATATTACAAATCAATTTTGTTGTTTCTATGGTTTCATGATTCTTCAAGTCCTTAATGGGGTATCTTTTGAAATGGTGTTGCAGTTATCTGTAGATGTAGACTTTTTCACTGAATATGGTGAGGGAAGCAGGTATAGGATAGAGGAAGTAATTGGTAAAGGAAGCTACGGCGTTGTTTGTTCTGCATATGATACACATATTGGGGAAAAGGTTGCAATTAAGAAAATCAATGACATCTTTGAACATGTTTCTGATGCAACCCGCATACTTAGAGAGATTAAACTTCTTAGACTTCTGCGTCATCCGGATATAGTGGAGATCAAGCACATTTTATTGCCTCCTTCCAGAAGGGAATTTAAGGACATATATGTTGTCTTTGAGCTGATGGAATCCGATTTACATCAAGTTATTAAAGCAAATGATGATTTAACACCAGAGCATTATCAGTTCTTTCTTTATCAGCTTCTAAGAGGCCTGAAATATATACACACAGGTGCTAAACTTAGTCTTTGGCGATTAACTGTTTACTGTGTTCTTTAGAAATCACTGAGTTTTACGTGTAATTGAGTGCTGATTTTCTTCTTTCTTCTTTCCTCAAATTTGTTTATGGTCTTGTAGCTAATGTCTTTCACCGGGATCTAAAACCAAAAAACATCCTAGCAAATGCTGACTGCAAGCTAAAGATATGCGACTTTGGGCTTGCCAGAGTAGCATTTAATGATACCCCAACTGCCATTTTCTGGACGGTAGGGATTCTCTTGTTCTGATGCAATATTATATGATGATTGCACATGCAGTCCAAAAATGTTGCAATATCTTATTATTTTTGTTTATTTTTGTTCTCAGGACTATGTTGCAACGAGATGGTATAGGGCTCCTGAATTGTGCGGATCATTTTTCTCAAAGGTGCCAGAACTATCAGCCCTTATTATTTACTTGATAATAGCATCAGAACTTTTTATGGCTCAAATTTTTGAAGAGCACATGCTTCATCTATTTTGCCTTTATTTTTCAAAAGGTCTCACAAAATTTTTATACCAGCTGTTTTAATTGCTTTCATGGTTGAGACACCCATCTACTCGGGTCTTAAATTCAAAGAGCTAAGCTTTTGTGCTCCACATGCTAAATTCCTAGCATGCTATTGATATTTTATTCCAAACTTTATGTTTGAAAGTTGTGCTAGTTTATTACCATATGTCATTTGGCACCTTTAGTCATAGTCTCTGTTTTATATTCAGTATACACCAGCTATAGACATCTGGAGCATTGGATGCATTTTTGCTGAACTTTTGACAGGGAAGCCTCTTTTCCCTGGGAAAAATGTTGTTCATCAACTGGATTTAATGACTGATCTGTTGGGAACACCATCTCCTGAAGCCATTGCAAGGGTATGTTTTCTTGTAATTTATTTGCCTTGATGTGGGAATGACTCTATTACCATTTGCCACCTCTGTTGCACATCCTCATCTATGTATTTGCTGAAGTATGATTATTATTCAATGAACAGGTACGCAATGAGAAAGCTCGGAGATATTTAAGCAGCATGCGAAAAAAGAAACCGATTCCTTTCTCCCAGAAGTTCCCTAATGCAGATCCCCTTGCACTTCGTTTGTTGGAGAGAATGTTAGCTTTTGAACCCAAGGACCGACCGTCTGCTGAAGAGGTAATTCTTAACACCTCTGAATCCTAGTTTTATTCTCTACTGCTTTTTGTAAAGGAAAATTTCATGTTGCGTTTTATTAGGCTCTTGCTGATCCTTATTTTAAGGGTTTGGCCAAAGTTGAGAGAGAGCCATCTGCTCAACCAGTTACTAAAATGGAATTTGAGTTTGAGAGACGGAGGATAACTAAGGAAGATGTGCGAGAGCTCATATACCGAGAAATTTTAGAGTATCATCCTAAAATGTTGAAAGAGTACTTAGAAGGTTCTGAACCTACGGGCTTCATGTATCCGAGGTATTGTCATAGAATTGGGATTCTTTGTTAATATTGAAATAATTTAATCGTTTGTGTTGTTTTAGATATTCATTGTTTTCCATGTATTCTTTTGACTGTAGTGCTGTTGACCATTTCAAGAAGCAGTTTGCTTACCTTGAGGAGCACTATGGAAACGGAGCAACTGTTGCTCCACCTGAGAGGCAGCATGCATCGTTGCCAAGGTATCATCATGAATAAGATAATCCAGTGTTGCTACTATGCAAATCTATTTGAATTTGGCAGCACGTTCATTGCATTAATGAAATTCTTGCATGCAGGCCATGTGTGTTATATTCAGATAATGCTGTACAAAATTCTGTGGAAGTTGCAAATGAGCTATCCAAGTGTTCTATTAAAGAAATGGAGAGGCCCCAAGTGGACCGGAGCGGTGGGATTCCAATGACTAGGCTACCTCTTCAGGTTCCTCAAAGTATCCAAGGTATGAAATGCTTGCATTAGTTTGTGCTCTCATATGAGGGTAAGCATTGGCATGATGGTAAGTAGCTCTTTTATGACCAGAACGCATGGTTCAGGTCACATAAACAGTTTCTTTGGAAAAATTGTTCGTTCTTGGATTATTCTTTCATTTCTGTCTATGAATCTCTGTGTGCTCTTATTTATTTTTAGATTATATAATTTTCTTGGATCTTTTGAGTGAAAATTTATGAACTAAGATGCATGCATTACTCCTAATGGAAGATGTATTTTTAGATTGTTGTTCTTGCAATCCTTGTCTCCTCAAATAATTACCTGTTGACCAAGTTCCTGAATTCTTTGCATGCATGATGTAATGATTGCTAATTTAAATCGCCCCTGCTGTCATCTCTACAGCAAGTGCTGCAAGACCTGGGAAAGTTGTTGGTTCAGTGCTGCGTTATAACAATTGTGGGGCAGCAACAACAGTAGATACTCTTGAACAGCGGAGGATGGTTAGGAATCCTGCCATTTCAACTCAATATACTGCTGCAAACTGTTCATATCCAAGAAGAAACCCAGTCTGTAAGAACGAAAGGGGAGAAGATGATGAGGTTGAAGGCTCCAGTGGATTGCAGCCAAAGCCTCAGTACATGGCAAGGAAAGTTGCCGCAGCTCAAGGTGGATCTGGGAATCACTGGTATTGATGATATGTCAGGCTTGAGCACCTGATAGGTGATATCCAGCCTTGTGTTGGTGGTCTTCAAATCACATTACATCAGGTTGATCTTGCTGCCAAAGTGAAATTTATACATTTCTAATGCTGAACTCTAGCATTGTTTGCAACCAGCTCAGGTGCTTGAGAAGATGTTCAAGGCTGAGACCTCTGTCGGAGGGCAAGTTGTAATTTATTTCACCAATTTGAGGTAGAACGAATTCTTTGGCGCTTACTATTCATGACCATAAGCTCTCTGATTTAGCTCAATATCCAATATATAAGAGAGTTATGATATCATGAATGAGGAAAGGCCGAGTAATTGGCCAACTTACCAAGATCGTTTATCTTGTTATTTGTCGCAGGATAGAAGCTATTGCTTTCTTTCCCCACTTCTTGTGGGTTATAACCCTGACACTTGATCGTTGTATCATTTTACTTCTTCTAGTACTTGTATCTGAACTAAGAATATGCTCTTCTTAAATGTGCAACTTAGTAAGGATACATTCAGCGCCAAATGCAATAACCTGATTGCTTAAGTAGCACTGTCTATTGGGATGCTAGATAAATTGTCCGTGTTACTGCTTTAGTAGACGCCTTCCCTGGGCATAAGGTCAGTGCTCCTCCCTGATGAGCCATGTATGTTGTTTCTACTTTTCTTCCATGTGGATAAGTAAAACTGGCGGATAAATAACAGTCTGCTATCCCTAATGAATGACATTTAGGTCATCATAATCCAAACCCCAACAAAAATCACAGCTCAAGCAACATTTGGCACATGTTGGCAGCATTTTTCAATAGGCCATTCCAAGTTTGTCCATACAACATTTTCAACCAAAATTCTGTTACTCTTGAAAACAATAAAAATGATCATCTTCCATTCAACAAATTCAAGGGATGCTTTAGCATATTCTTTAGATTAAACATATTTGTAGGGGCCTGTAAGTTTAAACGGTATGTGCCTCAAGTGATGTTTTTTTAAAATTTGGAATTTAAATCTCACTTTGCATCCCTCCCCAGGTTAAAAAAAAAAAACCCCTTTTTTTTTGTATAGGCAGCCTTCTAAATTATCAACTTTATAATATGTTTCAGCTTCTGGTTTAATACAGTATCATGCCCCAAAAGCAAGCAAATTAATAACTAAAAAACGCATTCAAAATAGAACATCCCAAACATCAACTCGATCATCAATATGTAAGGAAGATTAAGATTGAAAATTGTTGACAGTCATCGTAATGCAAAAACAGTAACAATTTCATTAGCAGGAAAATTTTTCATACATAGCACAACATACGGGCAATCCCAATAAAGGACATTTATACCGCATATACAAACACAATAAGTAGCACGTACACCTGGAAAACACCAATTCCCACCCAAAAAAACTAAAAAAGCAAAGACCCGACAGAAAGTACTTGCGGTTCACATCATCAAATGAACAATAAACCAAGGAACGGGAAAACACAAGATACAACAACACCACTACCATGAATTTCTAATTTGAATACTCAACTGTTAGTACAATATCAAAAATGTCTAAGGCTAACAGGCTCTGGTTTTTATCCGAAGGCTGAGCTATTTGTTATCCTAAATTAATGTATTCTTTGCTTTACTCGCCTTCCATTCAAATCGCCATCTAAGTTTTCATTTCCATGTCCACAAGCAATGACAGAATGTTCACCGATTCTAGCCACATACTGCAGAAGTTCCGTGATTACAGAGGGACAACTTTCCTTCAAGTATTCAAATCCGTCTGTCTGCATCACAGCTGAAAACAATTCACCCAGCAACTTGTTATTAGCAAATCATTAAAAAAATAAAATAAAAAAATGTAAGTGAACCATTTACTAGTCACTGATCAACTCTAGAAGACAAAATTATCACAAAATACCACACATATACAACGAAAAATCAAACATCATATCACTCTTAATTTCTGAAAAATAAATGCTGTACAAACAAAAGAGAAAATGAAGTACAAGGTTCCAACCAGCAAAGCACATCTAAAAACTGAAAAACATTTCACTTGTAAGCCATTTGATTAGACAGGCTGATCGGCCACTAAATGCCTAACCAATTTCTGAGCAACAGACATGTTGTCAAGGGAAAGGAACTCCTTAAAAATGTCAGCAAGTATGAAAACAAAATGGTGCAAAAAAAATCTACCTTTCAAATTTTCCGGCAGTGCAATAAATTTTAGACAGGCAGCTTTTAGTTGGATACACTGATGCTGCTCTGCCAAGGCAAGTGTTGTTGCAACAGTGTTTATGGCAATATCTTCACAGAGTTTAGCCTCACAGAGCAATCTGAGCCTCTCAAGCCCATAACGATCTGCTGCTGCTAGCAGATGCTGTGCCATCAGCGTAGAAGCCCATTTAGAGTTCAGGCCAACAAGCTCTTCCATGTCTGGCAGGGCATCCCAATAAATAAAATGAAGTAATGCCTGCATTTAACCCATGAAAGAAAAATAAGTTACCTTTGTGAAAACTAACCTATTCAACTAACAATAATAGATATAGGAACCTCAAAATCTTCCAGGTGTTAGTCATTAGACAGCAGAATCCAGCAAACAAAGTATCAACTAACACCAACTTAAATGGTAATATGCTTAACACATGCACAGTAGAACACAAGGGACTAGATGGACCTGAATATTCCACAACAAAGCCAGCTTCTTTCCACGTCCAATTCCATTTCCCAAATCAGGCATTTTATCACTAACATGACCAAATAACAAGGTTGAGGACATTAATGACTTAACATTCCATTTCATCCTCCATGATAAAAGCTTGAGAAATTAAAAATAAGTTCCATTAAAGCTATTCAATTCAAAATGATTTGTATTTCAGGTACAAAGAATGAGGACAATACAATGTATTATCCAAGGCCAATTTGATGAATTCATCTATTTAGCCAGGGTACTGCAGCAAAAAATCATAAAAACTATCTTGTCAAAAGTTATGTCACGAGAACGACAATAATCAGCACAGAACATAGTCCAAATAACACAAAAGTAATACTTCCAACCAGACAAGTTTTGGACTAAATGCATAATACAGCAGGACAATCAGAAGAAAGCAAGAAAAGTGTAAACCTTAGCTGGATGAGTAAGTTTGTACACAGGGGCAGCCCTTATGAGATGAATCCAGATGTACATTCGTGTATGGCACATCATCCTGTATGATACCACAATTACTCACCTAACAAAGGTACCAACCAACAAAGCTACCTCTTTCTATGAATAATACCACTATCACAGGGCATAACAACTCATAATTGACACATTAATCATCATAAAAGGCAGATAATGCATGGTTTCATGCAGTTTTAACATAAAATATAGCCATCTGCTTGCTATGATCCATAAAAATGCTATGCGAATTTCACCTCCACAAACTAGAAGGCCGGTGATCAAAATTACCATTAAACTGCAATAGTATAAAATATAGTATTTGTGTCACCCTATGTAGGGGCTTGCATTTCAGAATTTAACTTTTCTGCTGTTTTCCAGAATGATGTGCTTGAAAAGAAGAGAGAAATTGTGGAGAAGCAATGACAAATGAGACAAAACTATGGTAAGGATTCAACAGTAATGGAACCTGAAAGTAAATAGAAGTTTCTAAAGTCAAAAACCTACACACAGCTGCTTTTCCACACTTGATGGCCAGACTTAGAGCATCACAATTTTAAGCATACAGGTATAAAAGAACTTATGCACAAGGTCGAAAAGTACATGAATAACAGAATGATTGTTCTTGCTCCCCAACTAACAGTTAGTAGTCTCTCATGCGATGATTTGTCCACAAAAGGAGGGAAAAAAGATATAAACACAAACAATAGGACAAATATGACAGCAAGCAACTAATTATGCTTCCTACTTCAATCTAACAATTATCTGCTTTGAAATAGCACTTTTCATTTTGAACACATGATTTGATGGCAATTATAAACCAAAAGAAGAAACATGTATAACTGTTTTTGCAGATTACATGTGTGCAAATGAGAGAGAAAGAGAGAGAGAGGGAGTCAAAACCTTAAATACAAGGAACTCCATGTCTTCAACTTTTATGCATTGAGTGTTCTGATCCTTCATTGGACCAAAAAGTTGTGCTCTAAATACAGCTGAGCGTGTTGCAAGAACCAGCTTGTGAGCAGAAAATATTTCACCATCAATTTCAAAATTTACATCAGTTCCCTTTCCGCTCTCTAAAAGCTTTCCAAAATGCTGACCAATATCTGAGGGTGGCACTACAATGGTATATGTCTTAGGACCCTCTGTTTGAGACTTAACAACACCAACACAGCAGCGAATTACCAGGGTATCATCTTTGAGATAGTCAGATGTCTCTAGTTGAGTTCTTCTAAAAAATCGTTTATAGCCCCTGCAATGTACATAGTAGCACACGTTAGATTGTGCTCTTCATCCTATACCATTTCTGAAACATTATGGAGCTACTGAAAATTAAAGAAAGAATGATGGAGGTTCATGCCATATGACAAAACAGTTTTGTTTGATGGAAAGAACGAAGGAGAGGAGTTTGGCCTCGCAGAGTGCCTTTGATCATTTCTTATTGTTGTACTTGGGGTACTTGCCGTTCTACCACAGATGTTATTGAGCAGCAGTATGATTGTACCAAAAAGAGGTAATTTCTATATCCCTTTTGGTTGGAGGGAACAGAAAACCAAATGTTGCGTTAAACAACAAAATACTACATATGACTGACTTTAACTAATTTTGGCTTGAGGCTGAGTTTTGAGTTGAGCAACCAAGCCCATAAATGCCTAAAACGGCAAAATGCTTAGGAAAAAGGTGTGGGTGACAAATATGAGCACAGTATCTGAAGGAGTCTTACTGCACAGTTATAATAAGCATTTATATGAGACAAGGATGAAATAACATTAAACAATGCATTTGCATGCAAAAATCAATGAACAAAATCTTAAGTTATTCAAGAAGATGATAACTAACTGAAAGAGTGCTCAAATACTCCCTTAAAATCTAAAAAATACAAAAGAATTCTGAATTTTCTTTCACATACTGATAATTCCAAGTTCCGATGAAAACTAAAAATATGAGATCATGTACTGACATTGCCCAATTATCACCATAGAGGAGAGAAATTAGAACCCACATAGCTTATAAACCATAATTTCTCCAAGGCAGTTCATCTTAAGTATATCTCACTTTCAACACGAGATTTAGTCAATCCTCCCACCCCATCAAATAACAAACAATTGAGATTAAATTAAGAATGCATCAGCTCATATGTCATAAAACTCACATCTCAAGCATAAGAAGGAAAGTGAGATTAAATTACGAAGGCATCAGTTCATATGTCATAAGACTCAAATATCTCAAGCATAAGAAGGAAAGTAAGCAGGATTCCAGAAAAAGAAAACCATCTGATATTAAGCTCAAGTTGGTTTATTTGACACATTTCTAGCTTGCAAAACACAATTAACATAACACCTCAAATAGTTACACACTTCCAGCACATCAAATAATTACACACTTCCGACTGAAAAAGTAAAACCCAACCAACAAAAATATTATCAGAATCGCAAAAACTCACCACATACTCCCGCGATACTTTAATGTGTAAGGCCCACTTTCAAGGGCTCTACCGAAATGGGTATGAACCTTATGATTTTCTTTACCACTCTGATCAATCAGAGAGAGCTCAAACAATGCCCTAACATCAGCACCCTCGCTGGCAAGAGCAATGAACAAAGATACA
Organism: Macaranga tanarius; assembly: GCA_949673435.1. Taxonomy (NCBI): domain Eukaryota; kingdom Viridiplantae; phylum Streptophyta; class Magnoliopsida; order Malpighiales; family Euphorbiaceae; genus Macaranga; species Macaranga tanarius. The sequence goes on from CATIWO010388887.1 coordinate 17,837, forward strand.
TAGGCTGCATTATCTTCAGCGCTCTTACCATCAGGATAAAAGTATATTGCCCAAGCATACCCACCAACAAAAAATGTATCAGAAGCTATATACTTGCTAACTCCCATGCCCTTTGATAAAGAGTAACCACCAATTTTGAACTCATGGGACCCATTTATTGTCTCTGTACGGGAAGTAGAGGCGGAAGCGGAGGTGGGTTTGCAAAGGTCTACAGTACTATGCCTAATTGTGCCCATCAACTAGAGGGTAACTGGGTATGCTAGAATTTGATGTTTTTAGACTTGCTGATAGGTGAATTGAAATGGGTTTGATCCAATTATAGTATCTGGATGAAGAATTTTGTTATTACAGAGAATTAGGGTTTCGAGAAATGCTCAAAAACTGAAACTATCGCTGTCGGAAAGATGAAATTGAAGAGACAAAAAGGAGGAGGAAGATAAATTGGAGCTGGGTTTTGGAAGAGGAAGGTAAAGAAACCAGAAATGGAAAGGAATTTGGTGGATTCAATTTGATTAAGAAATGCGAAAGTGCCGAGAAATGGAAGTTGTGAGCTTATGAAAAAGCAGCCATCTTTATCTATGTGGTTGTTGCTTTGTTTTGTTTATAAATATTAAAAAAAAAAAAAAAAGACAATAAAATAAATTTTGTCAGAAAGACAATAACTCTCAGTATGAGTCATATTCATACATATGACGTTGTGGTGGTGAGAAAGGAAAAGAAAAGTAGAGTGTGGTTTTGAGGTTTTTGGTACTTCTGTACTAATACTACTAAGAAAGTGCAATTTTTTTTTATATAATTATTATGTTAAAACTTTGAACAAAAATAAAAGAAAATAAAATTGTTTTATGCATTTTTTAAGATGGGTTGTGTTTTTGCTAAAATGATGATAAAAACAAAATTGTTTTTATGCAAAACATGCTTTAATGCTTTTTAGAGGCATAAAATTCAAGGTGGGCGGTGTGTTTTGCTAGAATGATGATGATTAATTTATACTTTATTCTTTTTTTAATGGAAATTATACTTTATTCTATTAAATTAAGACTTTGAGTTTTACACGTATAAGATTTAAGATGACTTGTGTTTTTGCTAAAGATAATTAATTATATACTTTATTCTTTTACTAATAAAAAACATGACACTTATGAAATGCTTTAATTCATACATAAAATGCACATACATATATATAGAAAAATAAATAAATAATAAAAAGAATTCTTTTTATAAAATTTATCAAAATATTTACAAAAACCAAACTCTATATTTCATAGTATATTTTGATAAGAAATAGTCATTTACCATTTCTTTTTCAATTAAAAGAGGCACTCCATTATAAAGAACACTATCAATTATTTTTGGCTGAATTCATAGTTTCACCCCTGAACTTTACACGATTAACATATGACACCCCTCAATTTTTATTATTTTTTGTTTAACTTTTATTTTAAACCCTTTTCACCTTTAAATTTGTACATTTTAATCCTATTTAACTCATATAATATCAAAATGGACAGATATTTAATTTTAAATGATTTTAAACATATACAATGCTAAAAATTAGTTTCAAAATAATAAAATAAAAATAAAAATAAAAAATTAATACAAAAAAGTTAAAAAATAATTTTTAATTATATTATTTCTTTTAATTTAACATTATTTTAGTGCATATAAGCTTTTTTTTTTTACATATATATCAACATTCATTTATATAAAATGTTAATTTCATGTATTACATGGGTTAAATCGTTTAAAATAAAAGTTTAAAAGTTGAATAGAAAATAATGAAAGTTAGGAGGTGTTAAAGGTTAATCATGTAAAGTTCATGGGTGAAACTATACATTTGGCCGTTATTTTTTAATTTGAAAAAGAAAATCATATATTAGTCTAATCCTTGGAATTTTCCAAATATTACATACAAAAACATCCAATGTTAATAAAAAGATTTTATTTGCGTAAAAATTAATTTTATTGGACAATCTATTTTGTTATTGATGCATCTTATTAACTTTTCTTATTAAAAAAATAAATATTTTTATTAAAATAAATTGAAGAATTAAAAAATAATAAATTAAACTAATAATAAAATGCATATTAAGAAATTTTTAAAATTGAGGGTTGCTAGAGAAAATAACTAACAAATCCTAACAGTCCTTTTTATCTATACATCTAACCAGAAAGTACTGGAGAAACTCCAGTGGCCTAAAACCCTAACCCCCTAACAATCAAAAAAAAAAAAAAATCCAAACCTTTTTTGTTCTATAGATCCAAAATCCATGCTCCGGTTTCTCTTCTGCCTATAATCCAACCTACCATTCACTCTCCTCATGTTTCGCAGACTTGGGTTCTCTCTCTCCCGCTCCTATAGCCTCCATTCTCCACTTCTCCACATCAATAAATCTCCATTGCCCAGACCTTCAATTTCCTCACATTTCTCTCAAAATCCATCCTTTTGCATTTCTTTTGCATTTAGCACCAAAATGAGTGATACCCACAAGCCCAAATCAACAATCCCACATCTTGACAAGGCCACTAAACCTGAATTGCTTCGTGCACTTGAATCCTCTCTGGGTTCCTCTTTCAGCTCGGACCCTATTTGTCCGCCTCCAAATCCTTTAGTTATTGTAATCAGTGGCCCTAGTGGCGTTGGTAAAGATGCTGTAATCAAGAAATTGAGAGAAGTTAGAGAAAGTTTGCATTTTGTTGTGACTGCAACTAGTAGGCCAATGAGGCCTGGTGAAGTTGATGGTAAAGATTACTTTTTTGTATCAAAGGAGGAGTTTTTATCCATGGTTGAAAGAAATGAGCTTTTGGAGTATGCCCTTGTGTATGGTGATTATAAAGGGATACCCAAGAAGCAGATTAGAGAGTATATGGCAAAAGGGTGTGATATTGTGTTGAGGGTGGATATACAGGGAGCTGAGACTTTGAGGAAGATTTTAGGGAATTCTGCTGTGTTTATATTTCTGGTTGCTGAGAGTGAGTTGGAGCTTGTGGAGAGATTGATTGATAGGAAAACAGAGACTGCTGAGGCTTTGCTTGTGAGGGTTTCCACAGCAAGAGAGGAGATGAAGCATGTCAAGAATTTTGATTATGTGGTTGTGAATGGTCGGGGGAAGTTGGACAGTGCTGTGAAGCTTATGGAATCAATTATCGATGCTGAGAAGGCTAAGGTTGGCCAAAGGAGTGCTGTGATATAGTTGAAGTTTGTTCTTAAAAAACTTTTGCTCGAGGTATGAATGCAATGTTTGTCCTTTTGGTATATTTCGAAAATGGCCGTATCAATGTAATTACTATTTGTTTTACACTTTTGTGTGGGGTTGTAGGCATTTGAAGTCTCTATCCGTGAGTTTATATGATATCATCCTCTGAATGTATACTGGTTATTCAATTTATTGTCTTGAGTGAATGGCTTGATATTGTAACCATTTCAATCTTAGAACTGCAATTATTGCTTTTGTATCTGTTTCATTTTTGTTCTTTTATTGTGGGATTTTTTTAGTTCAATCTAGTGATTGGCTCCTGTTCAAATAGACCTTATTCTTTTATGAGCATGCTTTTCTGTGCATTGCTATTATTTGTTAGACAAAACCAGGAAAACTTCCTGCATCAAAGATATACTCGGAATGTCGGTTTGATAGTGCAGGTTTTTCTTCTCTTTCTAGGGGTGAGGAAGAAAGCCATTTTCATGTATCCGATATTTTGGTTGCTTTTTCTATGAATGCTTAGATTTTAATATATAAAATTAAGCATGGTCAGTGGTAAAGGGGGCCCCATCTGCTAGTCTAAATTTGCTAGATATCAATCAACAAGCCAATGAAAGGCAGTTTAAGTATCCGGAACCCTCTTTCGTGCCATCGGTGCACTGTTTGTTCGGCACATATTTGTAGCATTCAGGGACTATTCAGCTTTTCCAAAATCATGATCAGTTAGAAAAAGTATATTTGATGTCAGCCAAAACCTGTCTGTCAAAGAGGCAAGGAACACCTCTAATATTTGGTGGAAATTGTTTGATTTATTCCAAATTTCATTTCACTCCCAGATGGCGTGGATCCAAGTAATTCTGATGAATATGACGGAGTGACAATGTGAGCGATACTTGATTGACTGTGTTTTGAGCAGTATCATGATAGGAAGAAAGCATGGTTTTACTGATGGTATTTCTTTGAAATTCTCACTTTTAATTACAAAGTGATATCTATAGCTCTGCTAATGTGCCCAATTTTTCCTGGTTTTCCTAGGCCAACTTTAACTCGATGAAAAGTATAAATATGGACTTCATTTTCTCTGAGACTATGCATGCTTTGTTTTGAATTATAAAGCTTTTTGAAAATACAGAATGCCAAGCCAATAAGTACTGTTTGTTTTGTACAAAATTTCTGATTTTTTTGGCAGAGCAGAAGGCCAATTTTCCCAAATCCGTATGCTTCACTAATCTTGCCATGTATCTTTGTGCCTGACAAAATATGGTCCTTATTTCTTGTTATCTGATGTTATATAAAGGATTTTAAATTATTCTCTTTTCCTTTCATGATTCTATCCACATTTTGCTGTAATTTTGTGACTGAAATGTATTTCTCAGATTCTTATAATTCTTATTCATTGCAGGAGAAATCAGATGATTGGCCAAAGTCATATTGACGGCTTTCTCTTTGGTGACTTGGTGCACCATGCTCACAGGTCTGCATTTAGAACCAGACTATTGTTCATGGGAAGCAACAATGAAAAAGGGGGAACTTGTAATTGTTCTATTCATGATTTCATAGTTTGTGTACAGCTATCATACGAGGAAACTTTATCTAATTTCATTCATGAGATTCTTCATTTATAAGTGGAAAGTTTACACGACAGAGCTGAATGCGGTTGAAGTAAAAATAAAGAATTTTGCAGAAGGCTTGAGATATGCATCCAGAGATCTCATATCCATACCCTGCTAATATAGATTGAGCGATTATTTTGGAAAGGACGGATCTACTCTGGCTGCATAGCTCGCTCATTATTTTGAAATTATAATTGTATTGTGTGAACATGATGTTTTAAATTTGTTAAGACGTTGCAGCTGATAGAAACATTTTATATTATTTATGATGCTGGTAGTCGTAAGTTGCTGATAGTTGGAGTAATTTTAATTTCAAGTGGAGGTAACAACCGATCAACCATGAACTCTCTGTTGAGTTGGTCATGAAGTTGCAAATGTTTGACTCTGCAACTCTTTTCACATCGGCAGATGATGTATGAAAGCAAATGAATACAGTGCTTTGCAGAAGATCAATTTGAAAAACCCAGAAACTGAGAAATGCTTCTTGTAGATGCTTACATGATCCCTCACTTTGGTTTAGCATTTTTGTGGGTATCATATGCTTCAAACACAGTTTCCATATTTTGCTGACTAACAGTAACACCTCATTAGACAAATATAGGGCCAGAAAATGAGGTGACGTTTTCTTGTTTTCTTTCCTTATTTGACAATGTTAATGTGAACTGGCTTTTCTTTATCTTAAAAATTGATCATTTGACAAATCATATATTGGTGTATTTTTGCTTCCGTACATTCAAGCTTCAGACTGCACGCAACAGCAAGGCCACTGCTGTATTTGGTGGTGCACAGTTCATTAAATCTGATTATGATACATCATTAATGGTTAATGGATAAACTTGGGTTTAATATCAAAGATCACACACAATTCGTGCAGACAAAGGTATGGTACTAGTGAGACTTGGGTCCCATTGGAGCCTTTAACTTGACACAAAAAGACTCTGTAAAACCTATTTCCACAAGTTATAACCAACCCCAAATGCCATGCCAGCTCTTCTAGACTTTGAATGGGATGAGAAACACAAAAGGTGTAATGGAATGAGTCAAGAAAATTCTTGACAAAGAAAATATACTCTTTCAATTTTAATCAATTTCTGCAAGTTATTACCAACCAAATTGCCATGACTAGCTAATTAATTATCCATTAATAAAATCATAGTTTTTGCAAAAAATAAAAAATAATCATGCATTAATCTCTACATGAGGTCTTTGTTGGCAAAATATTCCAAGTTGTTCTCAAGAAGAGGAAGACCATGAAGATTAATAACAATAATAATGAGTCATTAATCAAGGGCTACTTGTATGATATCATTATTAAAAGTCAATGGCAGACCCTGTACTCTGTAGTTGACACTTTTACCCTTTGTTCATTACATCACAAAATGGTTAAATCTAATGGTCCCCAAGTCTCTTTCAAGAACACCCTGATGTAGGATTTTAGTGCATGCATATGCAATGCAACCACAGTGCCCTCCTACTAGGCACGTTTTCTTCGAAAATGGATAGGTTGAGTAGTGGGACATGAGCTAAAAGAATGGCAAAATAGGAAAAAGCCAATTTACTTTAGGCTGTAAAAGAAGCTTTTTTGGGCGGTTTAGATGGTCCATCAAGAAACATATTAGCTAGAGTCCCAACTAAACTAACCATAAAGAGGCTCATCGTAACTAAGCTCATAGAGACAACGTACGCTTGCCTCCCAAGTTTAAAGGAAGCTAACAACTCCATCAAAGCCTTAACACAACTTCCTAGCAAAAGCAGCTCATAAAAGAAGCAACTTCCCCATTTCCACATATTAAACGTGCTCCCAAAGATCATTTTGCCTTCTCTTTATAAACAACACTTCCCTCATTTTCTCTTCTACAACTACTCTATATGTCAAGAATCTGACATATCACAATACTACAACCAAATCTTTTTCTGTTTCAAAGCTAGTTCTTGCACCAAACTCACCTGCCCTTCGCTGTTTTAATACAATATAGCATCACTTGTTTTCCACGCTGGTTTAGTTCAGAAATATGGACAGTAGCAAACCTGTAGGAGATGATGATGGTAGCATCCGTTTGCAGGTTGTTGAGCTTCGTAGGCTCAGCGAAACTTACGGTTCAGGCAATACCATTTTTGAGCCTCGGAGTAGTATAGAGAAGAGAGACAGCACTGCAACTTCTGCTTCTCCAACGACACCAACCACACCAGGAATTCAAGCTCCTGAGCAGAAACTCACCCTTTTCGCTCTTCGTCTTGCAGTTTTCGAGAAGGCAGCAACTGGGCTCGGAACTCTTGGCTTTATCTGGGCAACAGTTGTTCTTTTAGGTGGTTTTGCAATTACTTTAGATACAACAGACTTCTGGTTCATTACAGTTATATTGTTGATTGAAGGGACTCGAATATTCAGCAGAAGCCATGAGCTTGAATGGCAACACCAAGCGACTTGGTCAATTGCTGATGCTGGAATCAACAGTTTCCGTGCACTGAGATCAAGTTCACACTTTGTCGTTAAAGCTGTAAAATCACTTTTTAGATCGATTACTCTGGCTCCAAAGAGGAGTCAACATAGCAGAGAATTGACAGGGAGCTGTAGTTCGGCCAATGCTAGGAATTGGGATTGTCAAAGGAACACAACTCGGACATGGACAAGCTCAGATGTCCCTATCCTGCCTTACGCTCAATGGGTCTTCCTTTCAAGAAATATTAGCAAGCTCCTCTATTGGCTACAGCTTGCATCTGCAACAGCCTGTGTAGCTCTGTCCTTGATGAAGCTCATCAAACATAACTATGGTGAGGTAGCAAAAGGGGATACTGATAAGAGGAACAGGCAAGCTGCTCTGACTATTTTCTATGCTTTGGCTCTGGCAGAAGCTCTGTTGTTTCTTTTGGAGAAGGCTTATTGGGAGTGGAAGGTGATCTATTGTAAACTGTTGGAAAATGTTAACAGAGAATGTGAACTGGGGCCTTCGGGTATGATATCAATCAGAAGGTTCTTCTATGATGCCTTTTCTAGGTGTGTTAATGGAAGCATCTTTGACGGCCTGAAAATGGACTTGATTACTTTTGCTATGGATCTCTTGGCTTCAAATTCACATGATGAACAGCTTATTGGAGTTCAAATTCTTCGACAATTCGCAATCAGTGAGAGGTTTTCAGATGACACCCTTCAGAAGATTGGGACTAATATGTCAGTGATAGAAAGATTGGTGGAGATGTTGAATTGGAAAGATCCACAAGAAGAAGTAATCAGACGGTCAGCTGCGGAAATCCTATCAGAACTTGCTGGCAAAAAGCAGAACTCTCTTCGAGTTGCCGGAATTCCAGGTGCAATGGAGTCAATCTCATCTCTGCTCCAAACCAACCGAAGCTGCAACACCACAGCTGATGAAATTGGTGAGAAGCAAGTCATCGCTGATCATGTACATTATGAGTTCTGGACATTCAATCATTTAGGACTTCTTATTCTGAAAAAGCTAGCTCATGACCATGATAATTGTGGAAAGATTGGTAACACAAGGGGCCTCCTGCCAAAAATCATTGATTTGACACATGCTGGAGAGAGGATGCTGAAAGATGAAAATGTTGCACATTCTCAGATTCTAACAGTAAAAAGGTCTCTTCAAGTGGTGAAGATGCTGGCCTGCACAACAGGTGCCACAGGTAGTCATCTTCGAAGAGAGATTTCAGAGATAGTTTTCACCATCAGCAACATTAGAGATATATTTCGACATGGAGATGAACACCCAGTACTTCAAAGTCTCAGCATTGAGATATTAACCAATCTAGCACTGGAAGCAGATGCAACAGAGAGGATTGGAGGCACAGGTGGAGTTCTTAAGGAGTTATTCAACATTTTCTTTAAACATGGAGCCCCAGCAAGTCCAGATCATGTAAAAACTGCAGCAGGAGAAGCTCTAGCAATGCTCGCATTGGAAAGCAGAAGTAATTGCCATCGCATTTTGAAATTGAATGTGCTTGATAAGCTTGTTGAAGCACTTAAGGTTCCATCGCTTCGTGTGAATGCTGCAAGGATTCTGCGGAACTTGTGTGCCTACAGTGGGGCAGATTGCTTCAGCCGCTTAAAGGAAGTCACTGCTTCAGTACCTACAGTATGTGCTTTTTCAAAATCAACTTTGTCAAATAATTACATTTTACTTCTCAGAATAAGAATCTGATTTTAAATCCTTTCCTTGCATGGCAGGTGCTCAAGGCAATCAGGTCAGAAGAGAACAAACTGCAGGAAGTAATGGTTGGACTAGCAGCAGAAGTTTTCAAATTCATGACCTCTGAAGAATCATGCATAATGTTCAAAAGGGCAGGAATTAAAGAGGCTGAATTAGCTAGCACAATAGTGCAGATCCTCAAAAAACATGAAAAACCATCAACTAAGGTCCCAAGAATACGGAGGTTTGCCATAGAGTTAGCAATTTGGATGATGCGAGAAAATAAAGAAAATGTACATATTCTCAGGGATCTGGGGCTGGAGAAAGAGCTGGAGCATGTCTTAGAAACCACAGCAGAACTTGAAAGCTTCAACATATTCTCAGGAACAGTTGGGCTGAGCCGCCACAGCACAACTATTCATGCACTGGTTGAAACTGCAATGAAGTTGCTAGCAGAGTAATATTACCACTCCATAGTCACAAAAATCAACATACGGTCTTGTAAATATATATGTACCAACGTTAAAATTCATTGTTTCACACTGATGTGACTGTAAGTTATTGAAATGATTCAATTAAGTTATTAAACATTTTAGCATTAAGATTCTTCTCAGATTAGTGCAACTGTGTCCATACGTATCATATAAAGAGCTCGTGAATTTGAAACTACTGTGTTCATGTATCATATATATATATATATTGTATTCTTATATTTAAACAAAAGCACCCAGCATGTACCATCTCGCCTGCCAAATCCAATGTGCTATGATCGAGCATAAACAAGCAAGCAAATTGAGAAGAACAAAAGAAAATGCAATTGAAGGGTCTGTTACATTGATTGTGGGAAAAAAAAAAAAAAAAAAAAAAAAAAAAAACTACAAGCATTCCATCAAATGAGCAATACACGTAATTTGTATCAAATAGAAACCAACCCATTCAACTTTCAATACATTGAGTGAACCTATTTTCCTTTCGTTTTTTGTATCTTATAGTACTAAATTGTTGCTACTATCTTAATTACAAAACAAATCATCAGAATGTTGAAACCCAAAAAAAAATGTCCCACTATAATTTTCATCGATTGTTTCGGAACAGGTTGAAATCCCATCGACGCATCAAACCCTCTATAATGTGGCTTGCTGGATTCCGTTCTACTGTCAGTGTGGCTTTTGTGTTACTTGACAAGTCGGTATCTGTTGAGCTCTGGATGCTTGCTGAAGTATCACTACGAGCAGAAGAGGTTGTGCTTCCTGATTCAATTGTGGATGCAGGAGTGCTTCCTGATTCAATTGTGGATGCAGGAGTGTCAAATGCTGGCCCTGTGGATGACATGTTCAGATCAGGTGATGTTTGTGCTGTGGTCAGCGGAGAGGAAATAGGCTGAGTCTTTGCAGGCCCATGTTGCCCTATTGTCTTCAAAGAATCACAATGTTCTGTGATAGATGATAGATTATCTTGTGAAGCTTTGACGGTTGTGGGATTGACACTGGCCTGCTGTTCTCCTGCTTGGGAACCCCGCATCTCCAAGTCCTTTAATGATGCAATTACTGCTTCCATGAACATCTGACATATGCAGAGAAAATGATTATTAAGCAGGCCAACGCCATTTCACAAAGAAATGCAAATTGCTCACCCTTTCTTCTTCCTCTACATCACATGGAAACCCTGCCAAGTCACCTAGTTGATACTCCACATATTGATCATCATCCATTGTTGTTGGAACATGTGGTCCATGTGGATGGCCATTGGATAATTCAAAGCTAATCATGTTGGATGATGATGGTAGATGATTGTCATCGACTTCCTCACCCTGAAAAAATTTTTTTTGCCATATAAACACATGGACTTCTGTTGTGAAGAGATGGAAAGAAAAATGTGATCATTCATATGAATCAAATGATCCCTGAGCTACTTGTATGCTAATCTTGTTAGCAGGGGTGTTTACTCTGTTGGCCAAAAGGGCAAGATAGATACCTCGACTTCAGATTGATCACTCTTGGATGGAATATCAGAAGGAACCTGAACAGAGTTGAAGACACAACAATCAGACAACTCCTCAATATGATACAAGTTTTAATATAAGACATCCAGTTATTTAAGGAATCTAGATTTAAACAACTAATATAAACTAGGTATTCATGACATCTAGGTTGCCAAGTGCCTTTCTCATATTAAAGCAATAAGCATAACAAATATAACTGACCTCTGTCCGACTCATTGGTCTTTTGGGACGAACTTGCTTCAAGGCATCTTCTCCATTGCTTGTCGATGGTTCAGTAACTGATAATCAATCCATAGAAGAGTGAACAAAAAAGTCTAAATGGAAATTTAGATTGAAGCGTAAAAAAGTCGAGAGTTATGTGAGCCATGCCTTTAGATTTGAATGAAAATTCCAGATTATTGCCTACGGAGTTCCAACTATCCTGTAGGCAAAACAATCAGCAATTGGAAAATGGTAGTTGATATAAAATATGGTGCTTCCAATAAAGTCAGGACCTACAATCAGATGCATGGTGATTTAATTTACCTTACCAAAAAAATCGTGCATTGTGTCTAAATATGTTTCCCCCACCTCATCCTCTGGAGGATGCAAAACATTGTGGAAAAATATATTTATGGAATCAAAGTAGAACTGTGGGCGTGGAGAGTTGTGATCTCCCTCAAACTTAATAATATTCTTGTCTCCCTGCAAAATTCATCAAGTGCAACAGCATATGAAATAGAGAAGTATTGACCAATGGGCACCAAAAACTATATCAGCAGGAGCGTCAAAGCTCCAAGAAAGATTTGGCATACAAAGAACATTTGGGAAATTTTCAAAACCATTACCAAGATATCTGACAAGCACTTCTCAAATAAGAAAAGTATTACGACAAAAATAGTGCATATCTTTTGAAATTTGGTAGGAACTCAGAACTTGAGCATGGAATTCTGACCAAACCTTTAAGGGGGAAAAAGGTGTAAAAATTGACGCAAGCCTGAACAACCAGGACAAATTCTTCCAAGTTCTCATCATTAAAAAGAATGATAACTTACCATATATGCTTCATATATACGATCTGAGTGATGGGGTTGAATAAAATCATCGTCAATGGCATGGCCGAATAAAGCTGGAACAAAGCAAGACTTTGCCACCTGTAATATGAAATGAGTTATGGAATAAATTTTTGGATTAACAAGTAAACATGATTAATCTGACACCAATAAACAACAACATAAATTATTATCTGATTTCTTATAATGTACCATGAAAAAATGTTATCTTTAAGTGCTTGGATAAAGACTGCAAGAATATGTGCCCAACTCCTGCTCTAAAGTTTTTCCATGCATATCAAGCCTTCTTAATACAATGGATGCCTAGAAACCCTGATAATTTATCAACTTTTATTGATGAAGTGATATCTTAGTATCATAAAGTCTGCACATAACAACTTCATGATCTACTGGTACCTCTACAATCAAATTAGTGACTAAATTCAATTTAACTCTGACACAAACTGTAATCAGCTTATTATGAATCATCTAGTATAGCCAATCCCTGTTAAATTGGAATTTAGACCTAGTTTGAGATGAGAATGATCGCAGTAAGCTTTCTCAAAAAGAGGGTTGCAAATTATCAACATGACCATAGAAAGAACTTGCATAAAACTGGCCAGAAGCTTCAATAGACAACTCAAATTAAAATTCATCGCAGTAGGTATCAAAAAATATGTATCAGTAAAGATCTTTACTATAATGTAACAATCCATAAACATAACTCAACAAACAAAAAGAGGGACAGAACCTTAATGGTGTTGAGGTCCGTTATGTCAAACTTTGCCTTTTTCTGGATAGCTCTTCGCATATATTGGATGGCAAACTTCACCTAAAACAAAAAGGAATGAAATTATCAACGAGCTAAAGTACACGTAACAAAGTTAGAGCTTATACACAGAAAGAGAAATATATGCAGAGGTGATTATGTGGTGGAAACAATTACAATATATCTGTTAAATTAAAAAATTACCAAATCTCACTTCTATTACTTTCTACAACTCATTCTGACATTCATAACTTTTTTTTTATCATAAGAAACTCCCCAATGTTGTTCTTTTGTTATCCATATGTTGGTAAAATCATTGTATAGAATGCATGAAGGCTAGAGTCAAGAAAAGATAAATTATTATGATGTGGCCAAATAGATCCACTTACAGTGAATTTGGGAAAACGAAATTTGTAGGTATCCACAAGTTCCATCATTAGGTCAACCAAATCAGAGAAGGGACTGTCAAGAACCATTCCAGCAATTGAAGGATCCTCAACTCCATACATAAGGCTGCGAAAAACAATGCACATTAATACAGTACAGCAAACACTGGGAAAGAAACAAAGCAGTCAAATTTATTTATTTTTTGACTAAACGAAGCAAGGTAAGAAAGTGCTATGCAGTGGTAAGAGGAAGTACAATCATATTCCAACAAGATGTTCTATATTCTATGACGGATAAATAAGGAGGCTTCAACATTAAAATTTTAGATATGCTAACAAAAAGGAACTGCATAAAGTGCACGAAGACAACCTGGTGACAGCACCCATCGAACGGCCCCATAAGCCAATTAAAGAGACATTTCCATCTTGGCGCAGAAAATCAACCACCGCCTTGAGGTCATCTTTCTGGATAGCAAGAAAAGAATGTAAGGTGGTAAATTGACAACAACATAGCAATCATCAATTTCGTAAAGAAGAATGACATTGTGCAAAGAATTTAAACCTTTCAAGAAGAAATATGAACCAGAATCTTAATATACTAATGATATGTACAGAATAAAATTTATTAACAAGGATAGGAACGTCAGAAATCAATTCTAGAAGATGTTATTGCACAACAAGCATCATACTTCATTTGTCATACAATTGACAACATGATCAGGCACTTACTTCATTATAACCCAGAGTGACGTGCTCTCCTCCAGAAAGACCAGATCCTGAGAAATCAAGAGTGAAAACTGTAATATTTGAAGGCAGCAATATAATAGCAGCTTCACTAGCATCAGCCCTGCATCCACTGCCAAAAGCAAATACATGCAGGCAGTCAGTATCAATCAATTCAACAAAATGAAAATAGGCTAATATATTTGCATAAAAGCTGCCTGCCAATCGAAGGACTAACCCACTCCATTGAGATGCCAACTAAGAAACAGACCAATCTAGATAAAAAATGTTTACTAGTGAAGATAAAATGCATAATGACTAAAGAAACTTATGCTTTTCTACAGTTGTTACGATCTTACCCTTCAATGAAGAAATAGGCAAATGCCTGTCTATATTAACCACATAACAAAGAACAATGTTTATTCTAATCAACCATAAACTATTACCTGTTTCCATGACAGTATATTACGCAGGGCAGAGGCTTTCCTTCCGGGCTCACAATGGGTACGTAATGGCTACACTGAAGAACATCTCCCCGACTATTTTTAATCTGCAGAATATCCAAGCCTTATTTCAAAGATTCAAAATTCTGAAAAGACATTAAGATTTAGACTTATGAAAGATACATTAAAAAGAAGGAAAACATTATTATCTACTGAGGAGAGTTAAAAAAATTTTTGGGGTGAGGGGGAGGGTGTCTTTTGATGCAGAGACTTGTATTCCCAGCCCAAGTATCAAGTAGTTTTGTTGATATACCTCCAAATCCTTTCTTTGGTACCATTTTCTTTTCAGCATAAACTCTTGATCCAACAAATCATGTTTTGGATTGTATTCAGCCCTGCAGTGCAAAAAGTACAGAATCTTCAAAAACTAAATGCAGAAAAATGAGAAAACAAATTAACAAAGTTATAACTTGCTTCATACAGTTGCCAATAAAGAGTAGAAAACTGATATCTCATGATAACTGCATATCATTCTCAATCAATCTTAATGCCCATAAATGCAGCACATCAGTCAGTCACAATTGGAAGAGAGCAGCTTTGAATTTCTTGTTCGCTAACATGTTTGATGCAACAGTTCTACACTTTCAAGAACTCTCCTCATGCTATAACTACAAACTATTTCTTCCCTATATTAGAACAAACAAGAATGTCAAAAAAAAAATTTGGAGCCCACACTGTATTCTCCCTTTGGCTATCTGCCTATAAGTACAGGCTGAAAATAATAGCTAAACAGAAAACTTGACATGAAGACCTAGGTTCCTAATAATAATGAATGTTTGACTTTAAACTTGAAAAACTCAGAGATGAAAAAGACTAGATACAATATTGAAGAAAGAAATTCAATAATACAACCACCGTCTAGAAAACAATCCATCTAATGCACAACTATATAACAGATTTGAGTGAAACAACTCAACTAATTGTTTCTAGTCAACTGCCAATTTAATGTTTCAAATATGGTTCATTTCCTATCCACGTGTTATGTATCACATGAATCACATCCAAAGTACAAAAAATTTTAAAACTTCTAAGCTGATCCTGTACAAAATCTCATTGAATTTCAGAACTAATAACTAATAAAGGGAGAAAATTTCAACAGCTTTTCAGAACAAATATATGATTTTCACCAAATTTCCATTACAGTAAATCTCTATAAGGGACCTTCTAAGTGGAGAAGATCCCCACATCGCTAAGTTAATGTGTGTGTGTGGCATATATACCATTCCGCGTTGTTAGATGGCATGTGGTGTCTCTGTGCCGTGTGTGTGTTAAATTCTATTATTCAAAAAAAAAAAAAAAAGTTGAGAAGATCAGCAAACCAATTGAGAAGATTTTACAAAAAAAATATCACAAGTGTATAGTAGTGCCAAAATTAACATTGAGAGATCAAGAATAATGAACAAATCAACAACCAAAGATCCAAGCTACCATCTGAAAAAAAAAAAAAAAAAATACAAGCTAGAATTTTTGAATCCCAACATAGCCACCGTCAAAATCAAAACAAAACCGAATCTCGATTTCTATGTTATCCCTCACCAAAGCCTAAAGGTGCAAAATTGAGCTAAATTACCAAAAGGGTATTCAATTTTAATAGAACCCAGATACGAGACAGCTTAGATTCAAATTCTATTGAGTTTTAAGGGTTCAAATTCTGTTCTTTTTGGCTCAAGAACCAAACTTGACTAACCACCAAAAACCCATGCACAAGATGAAGTCAAGAGATCAAACAAAACTAGGAAAACTCAGAAACAAATATAAAGATGAATAAAAGATCAAATTTTTTGAATAAAAGAGTTGCAGAATTGGTTACCTGGGAGGCCGTATAATGAAGTTTACAAGCTGCTCCATAAAAGATTCAGAACAAATTAATCAACTTTGATTTGATCCCTCCTTTTTTCCTCTGTCTTTCTTTGTTTCTTCTGTCCCTCTACCCTTCTCTTTCTTAGCTGTTGTTGTTTCTACTTGTTTAGCCAATAAACAATTCAAATAAAGGACCAATATAACATATAAAAATAGTTAAAGAAAAAAAAGGGGAAGATCAAGAAGAAGAAAACAAAAAAAAACAGAGAAGATACTCTCTGTGTGTTCTCTGTATCTGAACCTGAATTTATCAGACACATAAAATACGAACAACAACAACAATAACAGAAGAACAGACCAAACCAGACCAGACCCTGTTATTGTTTGCTTCTTGTTTTAACTAACATTTAACTTGGTTTTTGTTTTTGTTCTTGTTTTGTGTTTTCTTGTAATTCTATTTCCATTTGGTATTGTTTTGTAATTTTCATTCTTGAAAAATAAAAATAAAAAAAGACTTTTTTTTTTCCCTTCTTTTTCTTTTTTCCTCCCAGTCCCCAATCCGCATCTCTGCGAGACTGTGGGCCTGTGGCTATGTCTCCATCCATCTCACCATGCACGTGTGAATACTGGACATTGTGTGGGCCTTACACGTGTGCAAAGTTCTTTCCTGGGCTTGGTTGGGCTGAGGGAATGTACAAATCAAAATAGTTGAGTCCAAAGTTTGAGTCTTTGAGGAATGTATGTAAAGAAAGTACATTTCAAGAGGAAGTTTCCATGCATGTTCAAGTTGTGTATGAAAACGAGCCGAAAGGCTATTACTTTCATACCATTTTTCATTCAAGTTGGTGCCAAATACAAGGCTGTGGTTGTTCTAAAGTGATTGCTAGACTTTGTTACTTTAAATTACAAGAATAATTGATTGAGTAAACCATTGATCAATCAATGGCTTCTTTAAAGAATACACAAAAGCTTAAATTTATTGGATTTCAAAAGATGGGCTCCACTTTCTCTTTGTCAAAGGTTTTTTTTTCTTTGTTTATGGAAAGTTGTTTTTGTCAAAGGTGTAATAGAGAGGTAAATGCTGTATATGATAATGACTATGTATCTTTCCTTTAATAACACTTTCTTGATATTGATGGGAATGTATTACCCACCTCGCCAAATAGTTCATTAGTTTATATCTTCTGCTCAGCACTCAGCAGCAAGAATATTATTCATGTTGCCTGCTTATAAGATTATAGACAACTCATGCTACCTCAAAATTTTGGTCCTTTGATAACTACAACATATGTTGAATTATGGAAAATTCATGACTGCCCCACCTCTACATTGTTATGAATTTTGGTTCAATTTTGAGATTTTTCAGAACTTTTAGACATGGAGATAAATAACTATAATACACAAAAAGGGTCTTTGTTCTTGAATGGCATTATTTGAGAACAATATCCTCCCATTCCTTATCTAATCAGTTGGGGATGCTATTCTTATGTAAAATATATGATAGTAAAAATTAAAGTTGTTGGACTTTAGCGAAGTTGAGAATTATGTGCACGGACAAGTGTGTCTGCTGCCTTCGGAAATTGTGGGTACTTTGTTTGCTTCATTTACCACTTTTGTGGGATAAATTGTCTTTGCTTCTTTGTTTAAAAATGCTTGTCGCTTAATGAACTTTGGGCAACTCAATAAACTTTGGCCAATTGACCCAATAAAATAAATTTTACAATGAAGCAATGATGATGATGATGATAATGAGAGTTTGCTAGAAAATTTTATCTACAAAGTTGGCATAAATGTCTAAGAAGAGAAAGGGGGCATATTCATTTCACGGCATGGCCAGAAAAATGATTAAAAAGTAGAAGTTTTTAACAGAAGGTTCTCAGCCACAACAGCTTTAGATGATACAAGTGTATGTCGAACATGTGCACTACTACTACTTCTACCATATTGTGCAATGCAAAGGCTCCTTATCTATGCAATAGTGGTCCTAAAAGTGGCAAAAATAGATGTCACTATACTCATCAAGTCATCAACCACCATTAACTACTATACAAGCAAAATTCTATATCTAGTTAACATCAACACCAAACTTCTACTTAATTGTAGTTTCTTAAAAGGTTTACTTTTGCAAATTTATATCTTGTCTTTCATTATGCTTATATTTGGTAAGAAACCAAGCTTTGATGGGAAGATTGCACATTTTGCCATAATTAAAATTCTTAAAGTCTTAAAGTTTGAATTAAATGCAACTAAATTTATTAAAAAAATCAAAATTTAAAAAAAAATTAATTTATTTATAAAAATTTCAAAGTGTATATTAATTTAATACATTGCAAATTATTCATATATTTCTCGTTTTTATATTTTTACTAAAAAAACAATTTAGATCAAACTCAGTATTTATTCAAATAATAACCATTTAACAAATGGCTGAACTTAAATATATAACTTCTAATCATATATACTATATAGGGCCTGACTAGGGTGGGATTTTTTTGATCTAAATTCCTATAGCTCCTTGTTTCATTTAAATGTCAATAGTAAAATAATCTTTTTGATGCTAAAAAGTTCTGTTTAGATTTTAGTTTTTATATGTAATGTATAAATAATTTTTGAATACAAAAGTCAATTTGTTGAAGGATTAAAAAAAGATTCTATAGAAGTAAAACAATCAAATGGGGACACCAATGCAAAAGATTTCATCATAACCCACGTTCGTTCTTGTTCTAAGAAGTGTATTATATTTAAATCTCATAGGAAGAAACAAAGTTGGTGATGAAAACTAATAATCATCATTAATAATTTAATACAATCATGAACTTAATTAAATTAAAAGAGTTCCAACTTCTATGTGACTGTGATGAGGTAGAAATTACAATTGAGAGAAAAGTCCAGGAACCTTATCTATAATAATGAAAAATGCAAATGTAGTCCAAGCTTTCTTCCCTTTTGGTGTCATTAAAGAGACCTTAAACAAATTTCCTCCACTCATAGCACACCCCTATCTACACTGGAAAGCCAACAAAAACACCTTTTTTTATAAAAGAAAAAGTCTTTTGCAACTACTAAAACTGCTTTCACTCTCCAACTCTATTTCCCCTCACTCATTCATACAGAGGCAGCACCCACATTCTTGCTTCTCCTCTGGCCATTTTCAGGCAGTTCCAAGGTAAGTTCTTTTCTTGAAAGTTCACATTTTGTGCATTTTTTGGGTTACTTGGGCTCGAAATAGGTTCAAATTGGGCTCAAGACGACTTTAATATCCCTGAGTCAAAGCTGATCAATCAATCAGATAGTGAAATGCTAAATGTGTCTTGGCAAACAGCCACATTAAAGATCCATTTATTTCAGATGGAGATATAATAAGGGTCTTGTGCTTTTGTTTTGTTTTCTGTTGGTTCAGTTGAAATTTTGAAGATTTTAGCTTCTTGTGCTACCTTCTAATCCTTCATGATATGTTAATATTATTGTACACTAACATTTGGTTGGGGAATAGGGATATTGCCACAATAAGTTTGGAACCTTTTTATCACTTAAAGAATAGATGCACTTTATGAGCTCTATGCAAGTACTAAATGATCTGGTCCACCCCACCTGTAGCACGGCACAACCAGTAGAATATGGCCATCAAATCAAGCATGCCCGGTTGCACCTTTTTTTTATGCGGCTTTACCCTTTCCATCTGATAAAAAATTATGCAACTAGCTTTTCAGTTTGCATGGGAATTTTTTTTTTCTCACTTGAATTGAAGTCAAACTGATCTGTCTTTTTTTTTTTTTTTTGACATATATACCAGAGACATAATCAGGTTTGCATCTCCTTCAATGTCCAACAACCATATAAAATATGTTGTTTTATAGTTGACTGACTCTTAATGGTAATGATTCTTGAATATTTTAACCATACATAGAAGTCCACTAAACTTGTCAAAATGTAACATTTTAGATCTTGGCAGAATTAGGGTAAGATGGCACAAAGCAGGTGACAGGACCTGAAAATTGCAATTTAAGTATAGAGAAAGTGGGTTTATGACTTGATTAGTTTTGTGGTTGGTTTCACCTTGAGCTTCTGGATTTTGCTAGTCCACTTTCCCAGCTTTGATTTATTTGTGTCACCAGAACTTTGGCTACCTTGTTCTTGATTTTTAAGTTGTTAAGCTCTTGTTATCTACTTGTTCTAAATTTTCCAGAAAGGTGTAGGTGAAAATGGCACAAATCTTGGCACCCTCTGCACAATGGCAGATGAGAATTCCAAAGAACTCAATGCCTGCAAGTCCCCTGACAACAAAGTTGTGGAGTTCTCTATTGTTAAAGCAGAACAAGAAAGTCACAGCTAAAAACTCTGGCAGACTTAGGGTATTTGCTCTGAAGTCTGAGAACAGCACCATCAACAGGCTTGAACATCTTCTAAATTTAGATATTACGCCATACACCGACAAGATCATTGCTGAGTATATTTGGTACATACTTCTTGCGTAGATTTTCCTTTTTGCAATGCCATAACTGCTAAGTTGAGACTATTTCTTGTGGGGCTTTCTGAGAAAGTTTACTGTACCACTAACTAATGCCACATTACCTTGAAACAGGATTGGAGGATCTGGTATTGATGTGCGAAGCAAGTCAAGGGTAATGACTATGTTAGAGTAGATAATTTTTTTTTTCTTTTTGGCTGATGCATCGTTTGTTTTTATGCTGCTGCATTACTGATCTGTTCATGGCTTCAGACTATTTCAAAGCCTGTGAAACATCCATCTGAGCTTCCCAAGTGGAACTACGATGGTTCAAGTACTGGACAAGCACCAGGAGAAGATAGTGAAGTTATTATATAGTAAGATCCAAGGAAGAATATTGATTACTTTATGTTTTTATATCTGTTATCGATTAGGCATAGCCTTGACTTATCATTTTAACCAGCCCCCAGGCAATATTCAAGGACCCCTTCCGTGGAGGTAACAATATTTTGGTGAGTGTTGTTTGATCTTAGGAAGTACAGCTTTCATTTCCTGATACCAAATTTGTTGACATTAGTTTTGTTTGTTCTGTAAAGGTACTTTGTGATGCATACACACCAGCAGGTGAGCCCATTCCTACAAACAAACGCCACCGTGCTGCTGAGATCTTCAGTAACAAGAAGGTCGCAGATGAAGTGCCATGGTATGCCCTTTTTTTTTTTTCTTTGGTTTGAATCTTATTAATAAGTTTGAAAGTTCACCACTTTCAGTCCTCATTGTTTCAGCACATTATAATCTCATCTGCATTGGCATTTATGTCTCGCTTGATCTAGGTTTGGTATTGAGCAAGAGTACACATTGCTTCAACCAAATGTGAAATGGCCTTTGGGCTGGCCAGTTGGAGCCTATCCTGGTCCTCAGGTAAAGATCCTGGAGCAATGAATTCCACTATATCTGTTGTGACATAAGATTTTAAGCTACATAGCTCTTTTACATTTTCTTCAGGGTCCTTACTACTGTGGAGCCGGAGCTGACAAGTCCTTTGGCCGTGACATATCAGATGCTCATTACAAGGCTTGTTTATATGCTGGAATCAACATTAGTGGCACCAATGGAGAGGTTATGCCTGGCCAGGTTTGCTTCTCGCCAAGCTTTTTCATTTTTCAGATAACTCAAGTAATGCTGTGAATATCTTAATTTTTTTTCCCAATGTTGTGCAGTGGGAGTTTCAGGTTGGTCCCAGTGTGGGAATTGAAGCTGGAGATCACATCTGGTGTGCAAGATACATTCTTGAGGTAATTTATCTTTAGTTGTTACTTCAAAAGATTAATGACCTCAACATCAAGATTTGTGTGTTCTTTTTAACATTTATCTTCTGTTCTGACAGAGAATCACTGAACAAGCTGGTGTTGTTCTCACTCTCGATCCAAAACCAATAGAGGTAATGTCAATCTTTAAATAAATATTTTTCGTTATGAAACAAATCATTTCACAACTGATCATGTAGGAATGCTGCAGGGTGATTGGAATGGTGCAGGATGCCACAGCAATTACAGGCAATATGATGCTATTTGACCCTGCGTTTGGACTCTTTCACTATATAAATTCATACTTATTATACAAGAATTATTTTTGTAACACTTCTTTATGTCACAGCACGAAGACTATGAGAGAAGATGGTGGCTATGAAGCGATCAAGAAAGCAATCTTGAATCTATCACTTCGACACAAAGAACATATTAGCGCTTATGGTGAAGGAAACGAGAGAAGGTTGACTGGAAAGCATGAAACAGCCAACATTAACACATTTTCTTGGGTATGCTCAGAGCAGATATGTGTCCTATTCTAAAGAACTGAAATCCTTTGCCATGTGTTGCTCGCTAATTATGTTTTTCACATTTAAATTTCAGGGAGTAGCTAATCGTGGTTGCTCGATTCGAGTAGGGCGTGATACTGAGAAGAATGGCAAAGGTACTGTATACACATAAATACTTGCAAAGTTTGAACTGAATGTGATGAACAGGTACTGTATACACAAGAATACAGATATGATCAGATCTGCTGATCTTTTCTCTTTTGTGCTGTAGGTTACTTGGAAGATCGACGACCAGCCTCAAACATGGACCCTTATGTGGTGACAGGTTTACTGGCAGAGACTACAATTTTGTGGGAACCAACCTTGGAGGCTGAAGCTCTTGCTGCTCAGAAGTTGTCATTGAAAGTTTAATGGAATTTGATTGAAGATGCTCTTTTTTTAATCCTTAGGAAGATCTTTGTAAATAAGGGTCCTGGATGCTATCAGATTTTTTCTCATGCCCAAGCTTGTAAAATGGTCTCTTAGCTTGAGAAACATCAAATGGATAAAGGTTCCTCACTGTTGATTAGTTTAAAAATTTAAGGGCAATTACTTGATGTTTGAATCGTTAGCATCCTGGATGGTTTTTTCTCCAGCTTTTTGATAATTCATTGATGTTCTAGATTTATTAGAAATTTGATTGCAATGTGTTGCTTTTGGGCTTCGTTCTTGTTATTGGGTGGGAACAGAAAGAAGCAAAATTTAGACACTAAATGCTGCCATTGACGACTCCCTTTTAATTTCCATCACCATTCACTTTCTTTGTTCATTTTTTAGATAGTAAAAAGACGATAATTGGTAGATAGATGAAAAGCTATAATTTAAGGACTTTGAACTGGTATGCAGAATACAGTTTAACCCTAATTAATTTAACGCATAGCAAGAGCAGTCCATACCAATTGATCCCGATGTTCCTCATTTTCAAGTATCTATCTATGCAGCAACCCTAAAGAAAAGCTTGTATGTCAAAAAAGGAGTAAAAGAGAGGGAAAAAAATCCATTATGGTGTCACAGGTATAACTTTATTCCAAGGAAAAGAGATCCCAATTCACGAATTAATTTGATTCCTTTCCCTTCATTGATGCAAAACCAGCAAATAAAGGAATTGAAAACATTTCTTGCGATTGAAGGCAACCCATTTTTTTTACAAACGAAAGGGAGATTAACATAAAAAAGAAAAAAAAGGCAGGACAACTCTTATTATCATCATTTGTCAAGAAAGAACAATTCCTCAACTTTTTGCATTGCATTTCATATATATCTAATTCTCTTTCAGACCTGAAGAAGGGTGACATAAAACACGTACTTCTATCTTCTTGAATCTTGCTTCCAAGCTGAAAGAAAGCAGCCATGGCTTCAGGAGCATCAAAAACAGCAGCCTTCTTGCTCTTTATCATCAACATTGCCTTGTACTTCATTATAATAGTAATCGCTTCATGGGCTGTGAATCATGGAATTAAAAGAACGCGAGAAACAGGTAATTCAGACAACTAGATTAACAACATATAAGTCTTAAATAATTCATAAGCAAATTATTACCGACTTCTGCTTGACCTTTGTGGCTATATATATGCAGCATCCATTTTATCGATTCCTGCTCGCATATTTCCCATATATTTTCCAATGGGAAACATGGCAACAGGTCCCTTCGTCTTCTTTTCCCTCCTTGCTGGCATTGTTGGCATCGCTGCCTCGCTCACCGGAATCCATAATATGCTTCAATTGAACGTTCCAAACTTACATACAGCTGCTGCCTCTTCTGTCACAGCCTTATCACTAACTCTACTAGCCATGGGGTTGATATATACATATATATCTATATGCTCATTTCTATGCAGTTCTTTTTGTCTCCCATTTCAGCCATTGCTTTAACTTACATGTTTGAAAATCTTTTCTGCAGATTGGCATGTAAAGAGATTAACATAGGCTGGACAGATTCAAACTTGGTAAGTTTAGTTCGCTCATATACAAAGCAAACAGCAATTTTTTCTCAGAAGAGATCTAACAGTGGCATTGTGATGTTAATAAACAGCGCACTCTAGAAGTGGTGACGATAATAGTGAGCGCTACCCAGTTGTTCTGCACCAGTGCTATTTATGCTTCAGCATGATCAAGAGGCTAAGATTAATGAAGGAAAAATTTGGTCTTGTTCTTCTCATATGTCATTGCTATTCAACTGTAATGTGATGATTTTATTTTATGCATGCTCCCTCCATTCTTGGATGAGAATTTCAGAGCGTTTCAAATTTATTTTTCGTGTTGTTGATTGGGTTTGTTCTCTGTTTTCATGGATCATTACATTATATTGTTCTTGAATCAATTGCACATATGTTGTTCGGTGTAATACACTAGGGTAGACAAAAATTTTCATATCTAATTGGCTAATTCATTTCAGACTTTTACGTATTCCAAATGTATTACACTTAATAATTAGATTCGTGACACATATTCAAAATGTTTTATATTTAATCAATAAAATAAAATAAACTACCTGTATTAAAAATAGAGTAATGAGTGTGATATATCAAAATAGGTAAGAATTTTCCAATTCATGATATTAGAAACAATAAAAAATCATTATTATATCCATTTCACCATTCAAACAATTACCAAATATCATTAAAATTGGATAGATAAATGGGTGGGATGAAAAATGATAGTTTAAAAATAGAGGGATCAAAGTGTATAATGCGATTAAAAACATTAAGATTTATGTAATAATCTCTTCTACTTTCTGTGAAAAATGAACAAACAAAACAAGTTGTCGTTTTGAGCATTTTGTCATGTCGTTTAAGCAAGATTAACAGTCTAGTAGCATCACCCTCTCTGTTTTTGCTCTCAAAACTAAAAACAGAACCAATGAACACCACTCACAATACAATCCTCACTATCATTTCCCCTAAATGTCAAAACCCTAATTTTAAAACCCTAATTCCGCTGAATTATGCACAAATTCATTCAAGGTTGCATCTGAACTCCACAACTACTTCTTCCCTTTATAAAACCCATAAAAATTTGAAGCTAAAGCGCTTCAGAATCAGAGCTTCAGTGGACGATACTGGTGAAACCGGTAATTGGGTTAACCGGTTATCCTCCGGAGCTTTGGCGGCTGACAAGATTTTTAAACTGATTTCAGGTGCCACTGCAAGTCCCATTGGCCAATTCATATCTTCTCCCACAACATTTTTGCACTCTGTTGATCCTAGAATCAAATTGGTAATTTTCAAATTGTACTTTTTTGAATTCAATTTGATAGGTGAAGTTATAAAGATCAAATTTACTGATTGTGTTCAAAGCTGAGTAATTTATTTGTTGGGTCAGAGTTAAATTTAGTTTTTGTTGGCAAGAGAATGTTAATTTCTATTGTTTTTTTGTTGATTATGCAGGTATGGCTTTTGGTTTTAGTTGTTTTACCAGCACGGTCACATGTAGTTATGCGTTTAGGATTGGTAGTTTATATTGCTCTTTTGTCAATATGGATTCTCCCAAGACAAGTTTGGATGGTAAGTACTTGTACTTTATGTAACTTTTTCAATGAAAATCAGGTTACAGCTTTAAAGTAAATTTATGGGATATAGGTTTTATTGAATTTTTATTACATTAAGCATTTAAGCTGTCGAAATTGGCTTTGGCATGCAAAGAAGGGAACGATTGTTAATATTCTTTGATGAATGTGATTGTTTATCTTTCTGAATGGTGTAAAACTTGTTGTTATCGGGGTAGTTGTATCCTGAATTTCGTGTGATTGTTTGTAGGATCAATTGGGAAGAGTGTCATTGCTTTCTGGAATTTTGTTCATAATGTTGAGTTTCGGTTCAGATAGTGCACCTGTACTTGTCCAGTCGAGAACTCCGCCTCCTGCAATGATGGGTTTGCCTAATCTTCCTGTGTCTTTGGAAGGTTATTCATATATAATAATGAAGCTAGGACCATTACAGTTCACAAGGAAGGGCTTATCAGTAGCAAGCACAGCCGCATGCTTAACCTTTACAGTAAGTTGTTTATCATAGTCTTAAGCCTTCTCTTGTCCATTAGATGTCCATGATAATTAAGTTTATGAACCCATTTCCTGAGCATGTGAAGGTATAATCATTAACATGTGCACATACTTATAGATCTTGTTAACATGGAGTCATGTAAAGTTACTTCATGGTTTTTACGGAGCTGAAACAATTGACATCCAGCCTAAAATGCTATTACTTTTGGTCACTCAGAAAAATTTCGTGTGTTTGTTTTGAAAGATTTTCCAAAGTGCAAGCCTCTGCCTGGCAACCACAACACCGGAACAGTTGGCATTTTCTTTGCGATGGTTTATGCTGCCTTTGAGTTATATTGGCGTACCAGTGGCTGAAATTACTCTTACCCTCTTGCTTTCTTTGAGGTTCATCAGTCTAGTGTTTGAGGAGGTAAGAGAAGGATCAATTGAATAAAACTTCTTTTTTTCAAACAAAAATGCAGATTTTTTGAATATCTGCAGATGACCGCTTTGATATTTCAACATATTGTTTGTTGGTTTATTGAAAATTAGTCATATGATCAGTTGTCCTCATCGTATCTATGTATTTCTGTTGCAGGTCCAAAATGTCGCACTAGGGATTGTGTCTCGTAGGATAACTTGGCAGCAATTGACATTCATGGAGACAATTGATGGTAAGCTCATAGTTCTACATTGTTCTTTCTCCTAAGAGTGAAAAGACAGGAAGGGATGTGGGTGGATTAAGGTGAGACAAGAAGTTAGGTTGCTTGTTGATGGATATCTAATGTTATTTATAACCTTCCAGCAAGATTTTATTTTTGTTTCAGACTCAAAAAAGAATGCTAATAGAGTCTGGTCATGTATTTTGTGCAGCTCTTCAGTTAAATGCTTTTTTAATTCATTAATATTTCCTAGTCACTACAACCTTGGTGAGTCAATGTAACAATTCCACTTTGTTCTTTGGATTTGCAGTTTTTGCTTCATATATACGTCGGATATTCAAGAATATTTTTAACCATGCAGAGCAGATATCTCAGGTTTATAACTGACCATTTTCCTTCTCCTTGTTCTCCTCCTCCCCCTATTCTTATTTGGAATTTTGTCTGGTCGACAGAGTGTCATTGGTTCTAATACTTGTCTGATTCAAATGTTTTTATATCCAATGATGAACTCATGCTCTTCTAGTAAGTGTCCAGTGTATGTAATTCTCTCAGGAAAATTTTATGCTGGCCCTGGGAGAAAGTTGGACAAAAAGAATCTAGTGCAAATTAATTTCGACAAAAATTTGCATGATTAAGGAAGTTCAGAACGGTTGGAACTTAAAAGGATTAAATACCTATTTTAAAAGAATTAAAGTATTAGCGCCATATAAATTCTTCTGAAGAAATTGTTACTATAAAACAATTTTATTAACTTTGGCCCCAATGCCTATGGCAGATTCAGCAATCCTCTATTATGCTAACATTCTGGATTTATTTCTTGTCCATTTATGTGCCAGAGTTCAATCTTCATCAGTGTTTTTTGTGTTGATTCTTTTTACAGGCTATGATTGTGCGAGGATTTAGAGGGGACAGCAACTCTCATAAAATCTACTTCCTAGCAGATTCATCTATTGGGATGGCAGATTTTGTTTCTTTATTGTGCCTGATTGGCATTGTGGGTGGTGCATTCCTATCCAATTATTTCCTTGTCTGAGTACCCTTTCCACTTGTACTTGGGTAACGTCAAACCCCCCATCACTAACAATGCTTTCTTGTTTAGCAAGCCATGTCTCACTCAATTTATTTGATCTACAGGCAAAAAATTCTCAGTAATTCATTGATGCAATCAAATATGTACAGACTCAGCTGCGAGTTAGCGGACATTCTTACATGGCATGCGACTTACATCAAAGAATCATCAAAGAAAGGCTTGAAAGGATTAACTTCTCTTGGATGTGAAAGTGGAGTTAGGAAACAAGTTA
This sequence comes from Macaranga tanarius, assembly GCA_949673435.1. NCBI lineage: Eukaryota > Viridiplantae > Streptophyta > Magnoliopsida > Malpighiales > Euphorbiaceae > Macaranga > Macaranga tanarius. The sequence continues at coordinate 46,250 of CATIWO010388887.1, forward strand.
TATAAATATGCCAATGCTTTTTTTTTTTTTTTTTTTTTTTTGTTGCATATGCATACCAGAAACTCCGTTAATATCTTCCATTGATCTCTGCTCTTCCCATGTAAACGTTGCTTATGCTTAATGTCGAGCCTCTATCTAATTTTGATGATGATGTTAGAAAATTATATTAAACTTACACCACCAAGCTAAACTCTCTTCTTGAGATTGAAATGGTCACTGCAATCCTATTAATATGATTAAAAAAGGAAGCTAAAGAAATTATTCTTTCAGTTGAAGAATCTTCACAATCACAAATTCAGGTAAAATGAGTTTGGAAGAGGTCTGCCTATATAAAATTCATCACCAAAGGCTGCCGATATACGATGAAAGAATTTCAGGGAAGATGGGTTACTTCAACGCACTTAGAAATCTGGAGAAGTCAAAAAATGACGCTCTAAACGGACCTTCCCTGAACCGAGGATCTCCTAAACTTGCAATTGTGCAGTCGACCCATTTTCCACCACTTGGCTATGTTCTTTTTATTTTGGTACATAAACCTTAAAATATTATTAAAATTCAATATGCCCATTTATTTCTATTAATTTTAACTTTTTTATTTTTAAGGTGTAAAAATAATATTTTTAAACTTTTGCTATTAAAAATGATTTATTTATAGAGTATCTATTCCCTGTTTTCTTAAAAATAATTCTAAAATGTAAAAAATTATTATGAAGTATATATTTTTATTTTTAAAAAACCATTTTAGATAAAAACTATTATAATGTAAAAATAAAAATAAATAATTTATGCTTCTTATTAATAAGTTGTACATTTAAAAAAAAATAAAAATGTAGAAATCATTATTCAAAATTATCTACAAGTATAAAATTTTCATTTAAAAAATTATTGTTACTGTCTGTCAAAATATATATATATATATATATTGGTAATGAACACGCAAAGGGCATGCGGTTCCTTGTATAAATAGAACTGTTGTAGCCTGCAGTTATAGGTCTCTTCAAAAGAAAAAGTAAAATGGGAAAAGGGTGAAATCTAACTTCTTCTATTATTGGCCTTGAGCCAACCAACTGCGTCAGGTGGTATCAGAGCGGGTTTCTCCCAATCGATAGCTTACATTGGTGGTAGATGTGGTAGCAATCGTGTTCGTGACGGTGATCGGAATACGGGAGCCTGGAGAACTGCATGGCAGAGTCAAAAGGCTGTGTCTAATATTTCGACAATAGATGCCAACAGAAATCGATTTGACAGTAGGCAGAGTCTAAGAGATGTCGCTCGAGGCCAATCTATTTACGAATTTATTTCTGCAATAACACGTACATGTAGACGTGAAATCTACATGGAAGAGATCCCTTTTTATGATGGTAATCTTGATCCTAATGTTTTTATTAATTGGATTGCAGAGCTGGAGTAAATTTTTAAACTATTAAAATTCTCTGAGTGCGTGAAATTGACGGCTTTCAAATTGGAGGGCTATGCTTATTACTAGTGGAAAATGTTACAATCCAAAAGAAAGGAAGATGGGAGAGTACTGATTAATTTTTGGTTGATGATGAAGGAATTAATGGAATATGAGTTTATTTTGTTAGATCGTGAGCTCATCTCATGCCAAGAACTTATGGTGTGTCAAATTGGTAAAAAGGTGGAGAATGATGATGACGAACAAGGCAGAGGAGTTAACCATGTCAAACCCAGCATTGATCCCATTCTCGAGAATCATAACCAAAAGAGGCAGGCAGTGGATTATGAAGAAGATATAGATGAAAGGGCTAATCTATGGTTGTTTTCAATTAAACTTGGCGAGGAAGAGGAAGAAGAGCCAACCAACTGCATCCAGTGGTATCAACTTGAAGAGGAAGAGAAGGAAAATGAGTATTTGATGGAAGCCATTGCTATGGAGATAAAAGAAGAGATTGAATATATTGAGATTAAAGAAGAAATTGATGGCTAGGTTGAATATCTTAAAAGTAAATATGTTGATTTCCTTAGAGTTGCAAAATTTGATTGTATTACAGTTAATCATCTTTTCGAATTTATGGATGTGAATTATTTTAAGTTCTTTCATGAAGGCGCAATAATATTTGAAGTATTTATTTTTGTGGCATGGAAGACTTCAATTTTCAAGAATAAACTCAAGGACGAGTTTTCTACAAGTGGAGGTGACTGACGCGGGGCGTTTTTGAGCTCATGCACAGTTGGACCTGAGAATGACGGATTGTGACTGGCTTCGACCTAAATTGACACAGTTGGGCCTAAAACTAATTTAGAGTGACAAATTTCGACAGGTGTTTATTTAGTTTTGAATTTCTTTTTATTTATTTAGTAATTTTAGGATAATTATTTAATTAGTGATAATATTATATTTATCTAGGATTTTATTATTATCTTATTAGTTTCCTACCTTAATTGGAATTTTAGTTAGGGTGTCTAAAAATTCATGTAGATTATATGATTTAGGTATCTTTATATAGCATTCGTATCTCAAGATCCCTAAATAAACCTAATAAAAACACAGTATCAACAGATAATTGTACCCCCAACAGACAGCGAAAATCCATCAATAATGATTTTCATGAATTTGGCACAACGGAACATCAAGCAGTTTAAAGCCCAAAATCCCCATTCTTTTATCCACTTTAAGGTTGCTTAAAGTGAAAGTTGTGCTCAATAACGAGCACAATATTCAACCTATCTAAAAATGATTATTGAGTAACTGTAAAATGGAATTTATGCTTAAAGTTTCAAGCACAAAATCATAAATCTGAAAAAACAAAATGGTTTCAGTTCGGCATTAGAACTCTGAAAACAAGGATGAAAAATTCTAAAAATAAAGCGCCAAACTTCACAACTTATCCTGCAAAAAATGCAACAGCATGCAGGACTTAATCTCACACAATAGATGCTCCAAAATACCTCAGAAAGCTATCAGAGTAAGATTATAGTTTAAAGTAACTGCAATTTCAAACAAACAATCATCAAAAGTAATCTCTTTAGTTTTCATCTCTCATCTTAATAGGTCTAATGAGGTTAGAAACATCCACTACAACATCATGTAAGTTTGATTACATAAAGCAAAAGAAAATGTTGGAAACCATGGGGCATTTCCTTTCAGACTTCAGAACTTTGGTACTCCTAGCAAGAAGTTGAAAATAGGTCCAGTTACTTCTTATAATCAAATATACTTATCATCAGATATCTACAAATGGCTGTTATCACTGCAGACACAAAAGGAAAAACAAGGAGCGTAAGGTGCAAACAAGATTAGTAATTCTAAATCTATGACTATTTATTCAATGCTCTGGTAAAAAATGCAACACAACTTAAATAGCGGAATTAAAGATCTTATAGATGAGCAGTTGACAAGGTACTGAACAAAATAATTTTTTTCTCCTGTCACACATTTCGCTAGGTTTTTTCAGCTATTAATAGAACATGGTTAATCAAGTATCTTAGTCACTGAATTTTTTCCAATCAAAATCTCTTATCAATTTTTTTCTGCCTATAATCATATCAAACTAGAGGCCAGGCCAAGTGACAATAGAAAGATGTTATCTCAAAAGTCTTAGCTCTAATAGAAAGCTACATCTGCATCATAACTGAAGGCCGGAGTGCAAAATGCAATTCCATGAAGCCTTACAAAGCAAAGGACCAACGTTTTTACATCTCCAACCACTAAATGTCTGAACCATACTATACAGGGGCAATTGACAAGATTTTTAAATTAAAATCTCCAACCACTAGATTCATTACAAGATTCATTAAAATCTTGTCAAATTAAAATCTCCAACCATTAGATTTTCAAATTAAAAGCCTTACAAGATTCATTACAATTGACAAGATTTTCAAATTAAAAAAAAAAACCAACATAAGATTAAAACAAAAGCAGCACTTAAACTAAAAGCTATAATTACCTTGGCTCAAAAAACCTCTGCAAGTATCCATTGTTATCATTCCATCGCAATAATGCTCTCAATAAAAGTTGTTGCTAGAACCCAAACGTATCGGGCATGTATCACACAATCCTTAAACGTATTGTGTTTAGGATCAAAAATCTTCAAAGGGGACCCCAACAACTCCAGCAGAATATCATCGCTATCTACAATGGCATATGGCAGCCAACCAACCGATGGCACTTGAGATGGAATGGGGGCAAACTTGACCCATGAGTTCTGTTGAACCCACAGATCACAACTATTTCCTCCATAATCAGAAATCACACATAAACATCCATTTAATATAGTCAAAATCTTAGTAGTATCTACATCCCCATACCCATAATCTGGCTGAATAATCTCCTTACACCTCTCATTAGATAAATCTAATGAAAGAATAAGTCACTCCCATTGTGACTCATGTTTCCGCATCACCGACCAATTGATATCGCCATTTGAATATTTTCCTGGCTTGTAAAACCAAAGAAAATCCCCAAAATTTTCAAAACCATCGACTCTCATCAAAAAGTGAGTCTTCAGGGCACAAATGTCAACTATAATCTGATAACCAGTTTCAAATTTATCATCTATATTTCCAATGTCGAATACAATAGCAACCTTGTAATCATCTGTTTCCTTGTCATAACCAAATCCAAAATCAATTCGGCTGCCTCGCTCCTTTTTAAACCTTAAAGAAGGTAATTCATTAAGGGAGGTGTATTGGATTATGACTTTTATAGACTTTTATAGACTTTTTTCAAGTGAATGACTTTGACAGACGTTATAGATTTTTAATGACTTTTGCAGAGTTTATAAATTTGTCAATGACTTTCATATACTTTATTTTAAAAGACTTCTATAGAGTTTATAATTTATCAATGAATTTTATAGACTTTATTTTAAAAGACTTTTATATAATAGATGAATTTATTAATGACTTTTATAGACTTTTATACACATTTATTAACTTTAATAGACATTAATAAACCTTTATAGATTTTAATATACATATTTTGATGTAATATTTTAATATTTTTTAAATAATAAAAATAAAATTTTTAAATGATTAATAACAAATGTCTATAATTAATTTTTTTATAATAATTTAAATACTTATTTTATCACTATTAAATAAAAAAAATGTTTAAGAATTTTTTCAAGGTAATACAATTTTCTTTTACACATAAAATAAATAACTGAAATATTCACTTGACAAATTAAATATAAAAACTATATTAATTTGTTCATACAAAAAAATTTCATTAACTCCAAGTAACTAAACTTTAATAACAATGATTAAAAAAAATAATATTCATTTTCATTCACATGCTCAACATCATTCCACATATTAGTTGCTATAGTATTCCTCCATTCATTAACAGTATTTCTTTGTTGCTCCTGTTTCTCAACAAATGGTTCAAAATTCTCTCATTGATTAACTGATATAGGTGGAGATGATAAAGTTTCATTATCTAGTTCAACTAGAAATTCATCAGAACGACACTCCTTTCGAAGAAAGTTGTACAACCCTGCACATGCTAACACTAACTTGAGGTAGAGTGATAGAAAATTGTGTAGTTTTTCTATTTATACAAATCTAAAAAAAGTCATTCAAAGTATATAAAATTCATTGTATATAGAAATCCCTAACTTTTTGAATATGAGTATACTTTTATAGACTCTTTAACAGTTCTAATTGAATACACTCTAACTTTTATAGACTTTTTTTTTTAAGTTTATAAAAGTTATTATTGAATACACCTAAACTTTTAAAGAGTCATAATCTAATACCCATGACTTTTTAAATCTTTAAAAGTCATTATAAGTCATAATCCAATACACCCTTTAATGCCATAGTAGATGAATTAAATATAATCACACAACTTTGCCTTGTAACCAGGCAAAGTAATCCATCACAAGACCCGACAATCGAACCATTTTGAAGCATTTCCGTCAAAGATAAACGGTGGGATGCTGGAATATTATCAAAAAGAGAGCACAGAGACCAAGAATCAAAGACTCTTGGCAGTGACATGCTATTTGGAACAATTCTTCCATAATGACAGGAATTTGGCAAAGATTTGATGTGTAATATGTGGGATTTGATGAAACGGGGATGTGAAATCAACGAGTGAAACTCTTTACAAACACACATCGTCTGACCCAGAGTTTTTGGAGGCAAACGACACAGAATTTGTATGATAATTTCCTAAGGGAGAGCCATTAATGTGGATGGGATCTTGGGTTTCTTTTTGGGGTTTTATTGTTCACCCACCTCCAATCGCTTCCTCTCCTCCTCTGCCATCTTTGTCAGAGTTTTGCTAACCGTTGTATCTCGTTTTATGTCACTATTGGGGACATCAACCTGCACTAGAGAACGCAATTTTTTTTTTCAAATTACTTTTTCCCTCTCAATTTTATAATATACAAAAATTATTTAATAGTATAAAGGCTGCTTATTAATATATATTTTAATTTATTTTTAATACAATTTTTTAAGTAATATTTAAATTATCCATAGATAAATAGAAATAATATAATTTATGTAGAGAGTTTATATATAAATTAAAGAATAGGATAATGAAGAATTTTAAAAATAAGTTAAAAAAATTAGATATGTATATTTCTGTAAATATTATGATTTTTTAAATTATTTTAAATATTTAAACAAAATGAAAT